>CM051506.1:8839574-8927987 GCA_028031935.1 Paedocypris micromegethes
GGGGGGGGGGGTTCTCCATGATGGATGTCAGTTTTGCCAACATCCGTCGGTCCGCCACCTCCTCGATGGTCCCCAGGACAGAGCCGGCTCGCTTAACCAGCTTGTTAGGCTTCTTCCTGTCTCTATCTGTACTGACCCCCGCCCAGCACACAACTCCATACAGGACCACTGAGCCCACCACAGCGTCATAGACACCTTCTTGTATAGGGCGTCAGTGTTGTCTGTCCAGTCCAGCTTGTTATTTAGGTGAACACCCAGGTACTTAAGTGTTTTTTCACTGCATCAATGTTTGAGCCCTGGATGTTTACCGGTGTGTGTGGTGGAGGTGACCTCCTGAAGTCCAGGATGAGCTCCTTTGTTTTGCTGGTGTTGAGGATCAGGTGGTTGTTTCCACACCAGCTCACAAAGTCGGAGATGACTCCTCTGTACTCCTGCTCATCCCCTCCGGACACACAGCCAACAATAGCCGTGTCATCAGAAAACTTCTGGAGGTGACAGTGGTGTGTGTTGTGCTTGAAGTCGGACGTGTATAGCGTGAACAGGAAAGGAGAGAGTACAGTCCCTTGAAGTGCCCCTGTGCTGCAGACCACCACATCAGACACACAGTCCTGCAGCCTCACAAACTGTGGCCTGTCTGGGAGGTAATTTATGATCCAAGCAGCCAGGTGTTGGTCCACATCTGCCACCTCCAGCTTTCTCCCCAGCAGGGATGGCTGAATGGTGTTGAAAGCACTGGAGAAGTCAAAAAACATGACTCTCACGATGCTTCCAGGTGAGACAGGGCCCGATGCTGCAGGTAGATGATGGCGTCATCCACTCCGATGCCTGGTCGGTAAGCAAATTGCATCGGGTCCAGAGCTGAGCTCACCTGGGTGCGGAGGTGATGGAGGACGATCCTCTCCATTGCCTTCATTGGTTTAAACAAACTATCCTTCCAGTTTATGAACTCAAACTACTGAAACCACTTTTTCAACAAAAGAGAAAGAGTTAGTCCCATCATCACTGGTACCAAAAATGGTTCTTGCTGTGGCAAGCTAAGTTGAAAGTGGCAGTTTAATATTTAACTGTGGCAGTCCCAGTTGAAAGCAGCCACAGAGTCTGCCAAACCTTCTGAAAAATGTAGTTGTGGTTTGGGGTTTAAAGTGTTGGGGGAGAACAGGTTGTGTTGTTACCTTACAGCAAGAAGCATCTTATTTGGCATGGTGATTAGGTTTCTTTTATGTGCTGCGGTTTCCATCGAGCCCAAAAACATGTTCAAAGTAAGAGTTAGTTTTGTTTCAAAAGAACCTTCCAAAAGCAGCTATACGCATTTTATTCGTGGTTTTGACATCCACGCAAGAAGTGAAGTAAGAGCTCGCTCATGACGTTCTTCTCTGTCATTTTAACAATTGAAAGTCTTTGAGATTGTAATTCCTGGAGCTGGATGAAGAGCATCTCTCATCTGAAAGCTCCTTTAGCTTCTGGGAGCTGCTGAATGACTCACAGGGCCGTTCAGGTTTCAGTCTCTTTCAGAAGGAGTTTGGTGGTTTGTGAGATTGTCATTTCATTGCTATAAACAGTCTAACTTGAACTCAATGTGACAGGAGATGTTTTATTTGCGCTCAAGGTGAGAACTTGGCATTCGGGGAAGCAGCAGAGGAGCTCAAGTGGGCAACAGCATCTTCAATGGCAGAAAAAGTGGTGACTGTTTTCAAGCAAGAGGCAGAAGATGTGACTTTTGAAAAGAATTTTAATAGAAATGGCTTATGGGAAATTGAAAATGTAGATGAATTCAGTCCTCAACTGTGCATTGTTCTTGAGGACACCTTTTACTGCTACGTTGCTAAGTCACCTGTTTACAAAGACATGCAGCAAAAGGCAATTTCCCCTGCACCACAATCTGTTCAGAAATAACCACGGTTGAAAAAAAAAAAAAAAACACAGAATTGTGCTTCAGAGCTATAAAAAAATCTTTTGTTTTTTGCAAGCACCAGCTGGAGGAGAATGCTCGGAAACGCAGACCCAGCACCATCTTTATCCAACTGCAGGCCTGTAAACCTTTCAAATCATTTTTTTAAAGAAAGTATTGGTAAATATACTCATCTCTAAAACACACAACTCTAAAACACAACAATTGATTAGACATCTACAAGTTAAAAACACCAATCAGGAGATGGGGAAGCGATTAAGGCACCTAAAATTACCTAAAATTGCTCAACTCGGATTCCGAACAATGCTAGGCTCTTTCCTCGCTCGCTACGCCGCCAGCTGTTGTTGGCTACCAGAAAGACCCATGGGCACAACAGTTCTTCTCGGCTCAGCTCGGTCTCCTACATCAGTTACCGTATTTTTCGCCATATAAGACGCACCCAATTTTAAAGGAGGAAAATCTAGAAAAGAAAGATTCTGAACCAAATACTGTAGTAAAATATTTTACATCAACTGTATAAAAGTTAACAGCAGTTTAAGAACAATTATATGCCAAACATGTAACACGAACAGTCAGTAAAGTCAGTAAACACTGAAAGTAACAAAAACAAGGCTGTAATGTGTTTATTCGAACCCCAATAATTCCTCTTCTTCGCTGCTATCAGAAATGAGGAAGGACAGATCCACAAAGTCATTGTCATCACTTACCCAGTAACATTGCCACCAACATAGTAAGAATAGCGAACAACACTGCTCCCACATTAGTAAGAATAGCTGGTAGGATCGACGAGCAGAGGGCGTAATGACTTCGGACCTATGACAAACATTTGAGTAGAAGAAGGTTATTTCAGAGAGGCTTAAAAAACCTGCACAAATAGCATTACTGCAGCCTGATATTTCTGAAGTTATCATACAAAATGATGTTCTTGACATCAGAGAAGACCGGGCGAATGTTCTCAGTGTCAATGGCAGTGGTAAAATGATGGTACAGGCCCCTTGGCTCCGGCCTAAGGAAACAGCCCCAATACCCCGGAACAACCATACCGCTGTGATTCCGAAAAGACTCCACTAGAAACTTCTGCACATCTGCTAGGCTGTGTGGCTCTCCGGTGTATTCGGGGAAGTAGTCCTTAATGGCCACCGTTTTCACCTTTTCCTCAAGCAAGTCAGTCTTGTTGAGAATGAGGATGGTGGTTGTATGGTAGAATACACGATTGTTAACTATGGTCTTGAAAATGTTGAGAGACTCCATGAGTCGGTTAGTCTGACGGTCCTCCATCAGCACCTGATCGAACTCGTTGGATGAGACGAGGAAGAGGATGGAGGTGACGCTGTCGAAGCACTCGAACCACCGGCGGCGCTCTGACCTCTGCCCGCCCACGTCCACCATCTTGAAGGGCACATTCTTGATTTCAAAGTCATACTCGTGAATTCCCTTGGTGGGCTTTCGTGCCAATAGAATGTCCTGCTGCGATGGAAGATAGTCCTGTGGATTGAGAGACAGAGAAGAATCGCTATTCATCAAAAATACGAACACGTGAGAAGGACAGAATTGTAATTAAAACACAAATTTCTATCTTCTCTCCTTTATTAGGAATTACTTGTCTGTATTTTGCACTGTATGTCTGCACTGGCTGGAGCATGAACCTAAGCTTCACTCATTGCAGCGCCCATGCTGTTGGCTATGTGACATTAAAAGTGATTTGATTTTAGTGGCTTAAGGAATATTTCACAATGAAACAGAATCCATAGTTTAATGGGATAAGAGACAGTTCGGAAACAGTTCAAATTGATCAACTCCACTTAACCAAACAAAAACATTTCAGGTCAATAATTAGAAAAAATAAAGAACAGCTACATTTTTAAAATTCCAATCACTGTGAAACAAAACAGCAATTATGTTTACTTGTGCTCCAATTTTGTCCAAGTTATCCAAGAAATACTTCACAGACTCATCCTGTAAAAAGACAGAGTAAAGTTATACGTCTTTTTAGCAAAACTGTATTGGTATGAAAATTACGAATGAAAAGAACACATTGTTCATTAAAGAATATAATTGAAACAAACTGTTCAGATTGTGTTGCTCTTTATTAAATACTTAAAAACCAAATATTAGTACAACATTTTTCAAAATGCTATCAGCCAGAAAAGATGTGCTTCAACCAGGCGAGTGGGATGTGCAAGAGTGTGTAGTATAGTTCCATCACATGGCAGAAACTCACCAGCTGAAACTCTCTGCGTCGATCATAGGCGTTCTGTATGCCATTGTCAGCCCAGAGAGCATGAATGGAGGGGAGGAACTGCAGAAACACTTTGGTCTCCATACCTTGCGAGATCATGGTTGAGCGTGTGTCAAAAGCCATCATGGTGTCTCCATGTACCTGGTTTGAAGGGTCTCCCCAAGGGATATGCAATTTTTCTCTGGCATCCACAAGCACCTGAACACCTGAGAAGTGGAGAACCATGTAAAAACTATAAACAATATAGTAACAATTAAATCTGACAGTCAGTGCCAACATGAGAGTAATGTTATATTGTTAAAAAATATATATAGACATATATATATATATATATATATATATATATATATGCAGATATTTCCATGTTTATAAAACTTAATCGATTGCATGTAACCAAGGAAGTATTATTTCTAATACAACTGTAAGTTGTATTATTATTAATATGTAGAGTATTATTAATATTACAACTACGAAGATTCTAAGAATATAAATAGGAATCTGCACTTTAATCCAAGCTCCATCTTACCACTTGTGGGTTACAGGATGTTGAATGTTCTCCACAGTGAACAATACCCACTTAAGACAGACTAATAGAATATAAAAAGGATGATGGTATAAAAATATGTATAATTAAAAAAATGATTACGTAAAAAAGGTTGATCTGAAAGTCTCCTGAAGTTCAGTCAACCCTCCCCATCAGTCAAGAGTACTTTCCAAAATACGATGTACTAATGTCTATGGTACGTAATTACTTTATTACATTAAATTTATTCCAAATGAAAATAATTTAGGCATTATTCGATTTCTATTCTACTAACATTAAAATAGAAGCCGCTTTAATGATTTTATGAATTTCAAGTAATAAAGTCTAGTTTCGGTCATCAAATCAAAACAGCCGAACTTTCAACTTCAACTTCAAAGCGAAGGATTTCAATATGAATTGATATGTTGTACACTTCTACTCCGTGATCCATTGAACTGAATCGAAAGCGAATCAAGAACATGGGCGTTTCTCGTGGGCAGGTTACAGCGCAACTTCAGCTAACGCTAGCCGAGCCTCGCTTCACTCCAGCGAGAGCCGTTTAAACCCGGTTTAGAGTCCACAAAACCTCCCCGCAGCTCTGCAGGCGTCCTACCTTTCATTACATTGCTGTATATGGTCGCTTTGAACTCTTCTTTGGCTCGTTGGTCGAAGTCCTGCCCGTGTATGATGCGCATCTGCTTGAGGAAAGTAGACTTGCCGCTTTCACCCGCGCCGAGCAAAAGTATCTTCACTAACCGCTTAACATAAGTTTTATTCTTCAGAATCTCTCTGTCTATCTCTTTAGATTTCCTCAGCTGTGTCGCTAAACGGCGGTTGGTGCAGTTCGGTAAACATATGTACCGGGATGGCAGGGAGTTCGCCATATTTGTGCAACTCCATACAGTACTAGTAGGTGGGCAGGGGAACTGCTCGGGTGACCACCGAGACATTATTACACACAAAAAACTCCTGCCCACAGCTCCGGGGCTGTGTGTCTACTGTGTACCGTTCACTTCACTTTGTGTATGTTAGGGTGACCATATTTTGATTTCCAAAAAACAGGATAATCGGCTTGTAAGCCGTCCCTCATTGTTGGAACAAATAAAGTTTTTTTTTTCATCTTCTATATATTTTTTGAAGCTTTAATATCAAAATTATATAATTGAAGCTTTCACGTGCTTCAATTGTGCAAAATTAGCTCCCGTAATACAATAAAAGTACATCTGTAAAAGACCCAGAATCAAATATTGTCATTGGTCCAAAGCAACTTACAACAGACGCTCCTGGAAACACCAACCTCAGGTATGAGCCATGTGCAACACCATCTCCCGTTCAAAGCTTCACAGCAACCGTCCTTCCTCAGTGGTCCAGAGCAGCAGCATCCTAATGCTCCAGAAGGGTATTAATGGCGATTGTCTTGTGAGTCTTAATGGTTAGGAGCTGTTTGTGCAATTTGAGCAAATATACTGCTGTAGTTGTGTGTGCATGTGTGTTAATTTCACTTTGTATATCCAGCTCTCCCTTGATTGGTTAATGGCAGAGAAAAATCTTGGCTCTGAAAAAAAAAATCACAAATATGGCTCTGCTTTAATTTTATATATGTATTGCATCGTTTCAATAGTTAAGTAGTAAGTACATTTTTATTTATATCACTTTTTTCAGATAAAATCAAAAAGTGCTTTACAAGGTGCAACCACACATAAAAGACAATAAAATCGTAACATCAACACAGGATAAAACCCAACAGTATAAAACTACAGTAAGAAATAAAAAAAAATCAATAGTTAAGTCTTCGTCAGTTGAACAAATGACTACTGTAATCGAATTCCATTTCGTACTCTGCAGTGTTGTTTTTGTCGCCCTCTGTTAGTTGCATCGGTAGGTGCAGCTATCCCTCGTGCGCTAATGGCCAATCGGAAGCGGAACTGAGCTGTGATTGGTCCGCTGTGACGCTCTCTTTTCTTTTCTACTCTCCTTGAGCGTGAGCGCGCGTGAGGGCAGGAGGGACCTGCACTGTGCATCATTCTCATAAAGCTGAACATATTCACAATACTTTTACTGCTTTCCTCTTTCCAAAATGACAATACGGTTCGATCGAGACCATGGACAGCATTATCGACCACGTATGGCCTGCATTAAAAAGGTCAGTTTCTGTTTTAAATTCACTAATGGTTTAGATCTGTTTAGTCTGATGTTGATTTACAATACATTTATGTCCGGAGTTTGGTTCGTTAACCTTTGCCTTTGTGTTGATGTTGTCAATATGCATTTCTCACAGTCTTAATCCATTTCTAAAAGACTCTTCATTAAAATACTCTAGTTAATTGAATTAACTAAGATCTTTCCTGAGAGTTTGTAAAGTGCAATGGTCAGTTTGCTCACGTGCACTTTTTTATGCGGTAGTTTACGTTTTCTCGTTTGTTTGTGAAGATGTTTTGAGCTTTTTGACAGCTTTTTAACTCAGGTGAGCTTTTGGATTCATTGAAAAGATTCTCATTAGAAGAGCTTTCTGTTTTAAAGCCAATTAGTCTGGTTTAGTGCCACATCTGACATCTTGTATTAAAAGCTACTGGCCTTACTAGACATTTTAGCCTCCACATTTTTAAAATAATGTTGAAATTACTGTTAAGAGCTGCTCGATTTAAAAATATTAAAATCAAGAAAATCGCCGTACGGAGTTGTGTAGACTAGATTGCAACTTGTCGTTATAGGCAATTCTCAGATTATTTGATTTTATTCAGATGATTTTATGTGTACATGCTTGTTACACAGGACAAAACCTATTACTGCATAACCTGTTACCACATAAACATTATTACTGTGGTAACAAACCCCTCTCTGAACAATGCATATCAGATTCATAGCCACATTGTAATGTCAATGTATATTTTAGGTGGAGGCCATGGTGGTTCAGATGCAGGATCCATCGACTGGAATTAAGGGATCGGAACAAAAGCTAAACGTTACGACCATTCCTCATGCCATTACCGGTGAGTTTCTGAACCATGACTTGGAATGGTCTGTGTTCTCCGTGATACCTTCAGCTTTCTGTAAAGAAACAAGATTGTGCTGCCGTACCGACCATAAGCTGACTCCATGGCTATATACAGCAGCCTTCAATTGGATGAGATCATTGCTACTTTAGATCCTAAAGTTGCCTTTTAATCCCTTTAGGGTTGTCGACAATTTTAGTGATTATTTATAAGGCCTCTATATATGTATATATGAGTATTACATTGTGTGTTTGTATGTGCGTGTGTGTGTATATATATTATATATTTCATATTTATATCTCTATATAAATCTCAGTATATAAATAAAACTGAAACATTTATATTCTTGCTTATATATACCATACTGTATATATACTAAACCTATACAATTAAAAAATATATATTCTTAATTATACCGTATATATATTAAGTCTGATCTAAAATCTTTTCTTTTTGTTGTTCTTTTTCCTTTAGTGGACTTCTGCCTATTTTCTCCTCTTTTCATCTCTGATTTTAAATTATTTTTTAAATAAGCTATATGACTGGTTGTTATACACAACTTAGTATTCAATACACACACATTTGTATAAGAATGCGAATATATTTATTTCCCTTTATTTATCTTGATGTGCAGATATAATCATATATGTAGATTTGTTGTTAAGAAAAAAAAAACTGAGAAAGAACATTATTTTCTTCTTAGATAAATATCATTGTGGCTTATTTATTAATAATAGAGTATGCATATTTTTTTAATATTCCCTGAACTTATTTTTAACAGGCGAGAGCATAGTCGCATGGATTGCCAAACACATGAACACAAACAGTGATGGTAAATATGAGCGTTGATGATTACCATGATGATTGTTATTATTTATGTTCTAACATTCTGTCATTTTTAGACGCCCTGGCGTTCGGAACGATGTTGGTGTCACACGGATACGTCTATCCTCTGCAGGACCACAAAAAGCTTGTGCTTAGGAACGATAGCAGTCTGTACCGCTTCCAGGTAGATGTGTGGTTAGAGTTGACTAAACGCTAAAGTGGATAGTACTGCTGACCTTTGACCTCCGTGTAGGCTCCATATTTCTGGCCTGCGCAGAAATGGAAGGCTGAGGACACCGATTACGGTTTGCACAAATCTTTTTTGTTTTTCAAGTCTAAACATTAATATGTTATGGTCGAAGATGCTTTAATAGTCTACGAGTCTCATCTCTCATTTAAACAACTTTAGCTGGACACAGTTGCGTAAACTGTTGATCTTCTTACAGCTATCTACCTCGCCAAGAGAAATATTAGGAAAAAAGGAGCACTGGATGGTTATGAGCAGGTACTAAAAAGTGAATCACATATTATATACTGTACATAAGTATTGTAAATCAATTTTTGATATTATTAAATAGAAAAATGATTTTATATAATGTTCCTATATCATTTATATGATAGGAGCAATACAACAGACTCCACAACTGGATGAACCACAAGTGGGATTTTATTGTAATGCAAGCGAAGGAGCAGTACCAGTAGGTTTCTCAGTCTCCTCACGAGCCTGACGGCATGTTATTCGTCCTTTGTTCTGGATGAGGATGATATAAGAGTCTTGAATGTCATTGCATAATTCTGTTTCCTTCCAGTGCTGGGAAGCAGCGTCTGAAAGCAGACCGAGTCGTCTTTGACTGCCAGGAAAGAGCCTACTGGATGGTTCACAGGCCTGCGGTCAGTACACCACCTCCTCAAATGTGATTTAAACGCCACATGAGGAAAATAAAACCAAAATCTATCTTGTTTTAAAGGCCGAGACTCACAGTGCGATGGATTTGGGCGTGGAGCGTCACGTTGACCCGAATGCTGAGGAGGTAACAGGTGAGTTTCTGGAGCGTGATGGGGGCTTTTTCACAGACGGGGTGAATGTACAGTTTGTTAGGCTCTAACTACAGAGCCGATTAGGGAGTGTGTCTGTCTAGGGCCCAGGAAGTCCATTTAGATTCGGTCGCAATCTTCTTTCCTGTTTAAGAGGATTTCTGGCCTGCTGATCTTTTGAGGATCTCCACTCCCATCCAGCAAATTAAATTACTGCTTTCACTGACCATCTCGTGTCGGTCACCACCTCAAACCTTTTTGTGCCATAATTTTAGATTAGATTAGACTCAACTCAACTGTCATTGCCAATAAATACAGTTAAGAGTCTGAACCAAAAAAAACACAAGTGGCTAATAAGTTGCAATAAAGTAGTCCTAATATAAATAGTAGTATAGTACACACGTATATACATGAAGAAAGTAACACAATTTATGGGAAGGAGTATATACAGTATTTGTAGTACGTCCGGTACAAACAAAGCAATGCTATAAAAGGCAGGTGCCGATATTACTTTATAAAACATGTGCCTATATTATGAACAGAAAAATGGAGGTGCTGTCAAATCACTGCATTAATTGACATGCAAAAGCCAAAAAAATGTATTTCCTTGAACTATGATGTAAATGTGTAGTAGGTTTTGCACAAAAACATTAATTTGCTTTTCTTTCTTCTTTCTCTACACAGATATGATTTTTCAGTCGTCATCTATTTTCAAGTATTTTCTATCAAGAACACCCACTGTCCATTAAAGCCATGAATATCTTCCATACATTATTTCTTATAAAACATCATGAGAAATAATTTTCCTTATACATTTTCATAAATTCAAGAACGTGTTCAGCACTTAAGATCAACCTGTTTCTGTTTCTTTTTTTTTAGAAAAAGACTCACGATTATTACAGGAGAATTGTAAGTAGCATCATTTATGCAGTTGGATTTTGGACATTGGCTTAGAAGTGAAGCGTTGGATTGTGTGTGTGTGTGTGTTTTAGATCATCTACACACAGCAGGCCATCATGAGGTCAAGGGTCAAGTCCTCCGTGTCTCTTGGAGCGTGAGTTGACCACTTCTATTTTGCCAGAAACACTTTTACATTTCTGCTTTTAGCTAAAGGACCTAAACAGAGCCTTCGACTTTTATAGCTGCTGACTTAATGTCAAAGAAAAAGTTTGAAAATGACTTTTTTTCTTTTTTTTGCACACAGCCTGGTCAAGTACATGACAACATTACAGAACCACGACCCAATCCTTGTTCCCTGCCTTCCCAGCAACCCGTGGCAGACGGATGATGACTCTTACTGGGAACTGAACACAGCGGAGTAAGTCTGGAAACCTATGGATTTGGAGTAAATGGATGGAGTAGAAGAATGACAGTAATCTACTAAAGTAGTTTTAAATGATTTGCACTTGAGTAAAGTTTTACTAAAAACGTATTATTTGTAAATATAATAAACAATTAAATTATGATTATGGTTATCTAATCAAAATTATGTAACAATTATTTTATTTTGATTAGACAATCTTACTATTTTTGAATTGCATATATTGATTTTGTTACTTATATTGAACTTCTTTGCACATACTGTACTTTTATTCTTGTAGTAAAATGAAAGATGAATCACACAAGTTAATTTAAAATATGAATTGTCAAAAAAAGTCCTCAAAAACGTGTGAAAGCAAACTTAAGTTGGCTTAACAAAACCTGAGAAGACAAATGAGTTTAGTAAACTTGCAGTACATTTTAGTAGATAAAGTGTTTTTTTTACAACTCGTGACTGACCAGGCGAATTATTTTTGCGACAGATACAGTTGTGTAACAGTTGTTATTCAATTCCAGTTATTTTTTTGTCTTTTAATAAACTTTCAAGAATTCCCAAGTTACATTTTTTTTTCGGAACACAAATTCAGGAGTCATCCTTGCTGCTTTATCCCCTGAAGCATTACTGCATACATTTTAAATTCTCGAGTTGGCCTCATTTTCTGATATATTTTTTGTTTCTGCATGATTATAGTGTTGAAGTTCCCACCAAGATGAGAGTGGAGCGCTGGTCTTTTAGCTTCTGGGAGCTGCTGAGTGACCCACGGGGCCGTTCAGATTTCAGGCTCTTCCTGAAGAAGGAGTTTAGTGGTTTGTGAAATTATCTTTTCATTACTATAAACAGTTTAATTTGAGCTCAAAATGACAGATGTTTCATTTGCACTTTAGGTGAGAACTTGGCCTTCTGGGAAGCAGCAGAGGAGCTCAAGTGGGGAACAGCATCTTCAATGTCAGAAAAAGCGGCGACTGTTTTCAAGTGAGAAGCAGAAAAGATTTGGAAATATACTGTGTATCGTGTAATACACTGCAAGAAATGCACAAGGAAAAACAAGAAAATAAAAAACAAAATGAGTGAAAAAAAAAAAGACTTAAATCAAGTAAAATTACCTATAAGTAAAATTAGAGAAAATTGTACTTGGTAAGAGAGCTTGAAACATCTTGTATGAAAAAAAAAAACAAGATATAGTGTAATTTAAAGATCTTTTGGCTTGTCAAGAATTTATTTTTTGCAGTATTTATGTGTTGCATATGTTGTTTTTAACGTTTTTGAACTATTTTTTCTATTTTGAAGAACCTTTTTAGCCCCAGGAGCTCCACGCTGGATCAACATTGATGGACGAACAATGGGAATTACTGTGAAAGGGCTGGACCATCCTCATCGCTACGTACTGGAGGGTGCCCAGACACACATTTTCATGCTGATGAAAAAGGTGCGACTTTATATACACACACACGGGAGGCACCAATGCTTGTATTGGATATCGGCCTTGACACCACATTTTCTAAAATACTCTTTAAAAGTCTGTTTGAGAAATGTCTATGTTTGAGTGGCTTGTAAGAGGTTAATCTCAGACGCAGAAGTAATTTAATCAAGTAGCTAAAATCTTAACGACAACGAGTACTACAACGTACGCTACAACAAACTCTTGCAAGAAGGGATAAATTGAATGAATTACATTACTCAAATATTGTGCACTAAATAGCAAGTATTTATTGTTTATGTCCCACGTGCGGCTTGCATGGTCACGGCTACAATTTTAGTAATTTAATTTAGTAATAGTAATTTATTCTGTATAATTATCATACATCTTTTCCGTTTTAACGACAAGTTCTTAATTCCAAACTAGTCCCTTGCTTTTTTTGTTCAATTACGTGACTAAAGCTGTAATGTGTAAATTTAAGTCATGTTTTTATTAAGTACTCTGTATTAGTAACGGCGTAAAAGTGGTATCGGTGCATCCCTACATATCATAAATTATTTTTACCCCAGTTTGAATGGCAACTTATGGAAAATTAAAAATGCAGATGAATTCAGTCCTCAACTGTGTGTTCTTCAGGACACCTTTTACCGCTACCTGAAGTCACCTGTTTACAAAGACATGCAGAAAAAGGCAATTTCCCCTGCACCACACAATTTCAGGTAAGTGTTTTCCAGTGCGTTTAGAAAAAAAAAAAATCACAGAGGTCAAAAACTGTGATACTTAAATGCGGAATTGTGCTTCAAAGCTTTAAAAAAAACCATTGTGTGTTTTCAGTGAGGGCCAGCTGGAGGACAACGCTCGGAAACGCAGACCCAGCATCAGCCCCATCATCACCTACCAGAAAGAACAGGAAGAGAAAGCAAAGGCGGCAGCAGCGGCAAAACCAGTAGACATTAAAGCACTGATGGCCAATAAATTAGAGCGCAAGTAGGAGATCTGAGACCATGAGGTCAGGAACAAAGATGATGGTTTCGACTAGTCATTTCAATCTTCAACTAAAAGTCTGACTTATGAGTAACCCATATTAAGAAAAAATTGTTCTGGTGCTGTACATGTGCAGATCCAATACTCTGAAATCTCTGCCATATTTAAACTACTGTTGAATAACAGTTAAGCACAACAATTGCACTTTTGATTCCCCGATAGGAAGTTCTTGTTATCGTGTGTTTTTGTAGTTTTCCAACCACAAAAAAAGCCAATTTTGAGCATTGGTTGTTATTTTTAGCTGCAGTCTCTTTGCTGATATTTTAGTTACCCCGTTTGTAGAATAAACATGAGCAAATATGGATTTGATTAAAGGAAGCAAATATGGTATGGTAAATTATAATTAAAAATAATTGGTCCCCCAAGTTTAATTACTAATAAAGACATTTGGCAATTTTATATGTTATTCATTTGTCTGAAGCACAAAGTTGGTTTCTTCCTAAGAAAGAATGCAAAATAAATGCTTGCGGTATATAATTAAACTTTTCCTTGTGACAAAAAGACACAATACAAGACGAATGTTACATTACAAAGTGTATTTTTAAATATTATGTTACAGAGTAGTGTGTGTGTGTGTGTGTGTGTGTGTGTGTGTGTGTGTGTGTGTGTGCTTAAAAATATATCTATTCTGTATTAAAACTTTACTTAGTCATGCCAGAAAGCCAACCCAGCTTAAATAAAGAGGGCGCTGCAGGCTCTTCCTCCTGGTCAGCCAACTGTCTGAAGAGGTTTCCTGGGCGGAAACTGTCCTGTGGCGCAGAAACGCTGGAAGGAGCCGCCTGGAAGTCACACACAACACTCACGCTTGCATTTTGTGGGACACAGAGTTCAGAATAGTAGCAGTAGTCAAAGAGTCACACGAGCAAAATATTCTGTAAAAGTATATAGAAGCAACACATGGGTTCTAAATGTTGAGTAGAGCGGATACACACATCACACGTCTCATGTATTAACTGCACTTGAGCACGTATCTGCTACAAGTTGCATTAATGAAGCTGATGCGAACATACTGTATTTACTGTATCAACATACTGTATTGAGGCTGCCAAACTAGAAGCACAATGCAACAGAAAGAAGAAAACCGCACACAGAACTTCACCTTTAGTTCCTGTAGCTCTTCTGCTACATCTGTGTGGTGTAAAACTAGAAGCATTGGCAGAAATTGACTCATGTGCCACTTTGGTCACGATATGTTACTTTTGATCAATGTAGTTGGTAACTAGGTGGTTCAGAAAGACGTACCAATGGTCTAGTGATGTCATCCTCTAGTGAATGCGTCTTCCGAGAGTTCCGGGAGTTTGTCATGCTCAGTGGAAGTAAACCAAACCTTGTGGAACAAAAATATACAAAAAATATTATACTTGTATAATCGTTTTCATAGGTAAATCATTACAACTAGTGTTAAAAGCACAAGGAATGTGAGATTCATTTCCACAAAAAGCAAATACAATTCTCATTTCACTATGTTTTAAGTTGCTTCGAATTGGCAAAATTTTCATAAAAAAATTGAGCTTGAACTTCTACATTTCATATTTTTTGTTACTTTTAACATTTATTAATGGAACCATAAAAAATTTCAAATGATGAGAGCTTCTCCCTCACCGGATCTGACTGCTTGCCATTGGAAGGATGTTGTAGGCTTCCTGAGAGCTGACGCTGCTGCTCCTGGACGTGAACTGCTTCTCTGCGCCAGTCAACAGGCCTAAAAGCACCTTGACACATTTGGAGACACGTCACAATCTCTTTTGCCGTGTATACACACAGATGCAAATAGATCAGAATGTCAGTGCTTACAGAAGTTCTCTGCGAGAGCCGGTTCAAGCCGCTGTTCAGATGTGGAGTGAAAACATCCAGGTCAAAGGGATCTATCTTGCTCTCTAGAGAGTCACAGACATGCAGAATCCTTTGAAAGAAAGACGAAAATGATGATCAAGCTGTTAACTTGAAAATGATAATCAAGTTGTCTTATTACAATAGTTGATTTTGTGAAGAGCTTTTCAAAGAAGAAGGAAAAAAAGAAGATATTTAATGCTGTGTTTCTTGTTTTAATGGCCTCAAGCGAGTCCAGAACTGTCCTTTACTCGGACCCGTGTTACCTTGGGTGTTGTTGCGAGCGTGAATTCTTGTTCTCGTCTAGACGGGCTCCTAAAGTCGCACTGAGATAGCGGAGGTCAAAGAGGAGCTGCAAAGCTCGGTTCTGAGTCATGGGAATAGCTACATCCTAGTGAGAAGGAGACACAAGAATAAGTGAAGGAAACGTGAATGTTTTAAATGGTCAAGAATAAGTAAAGAAATGCTAGAGATGTTGTGATGGTCACCTTGCTCTGCGAATCCTGAGTGAGCTTTTCATACTCGCTTGTGACCTGGTCCAGACAACCTCGCAAGACGTCCAACAGAGTGACTTTTGGTAAGGCGTGACCTCCGACTCGATTGACCTCAAGGCACAAGTGGAAAAGTAAAGACTGGACATACCAGGAAGGCTGCAACAAAGCAAAAGGCAAAAATTATTTTCTTAAAAACGAGATTTTGCATTACCTTTATGATAAACGAACAGAGGAGAAAAGAGTACCTAAAAACCATACTTGAATAAAAAATACCTTACAGTAAAAATTACTCTATTACAAATTACAAGTCACCAATTCCAAGACTTTAGTAAAAGTCATACAGTATACAATTTTAGACTCAAAAAACACCAAGGAATGTGAAAAACAAGTTTTGTTTTCCTAATACGTATAGAAATAGAATTTAAAACCTCAATGTTTCATAGTGGCAGAAATATGTAGATAAATATAATTAAGATTTATTAAGATTTATTTATTAAAAGGAATGATATGTCAGTCTCAGTCAACCTCAAATGTGCAAAATAAGTTTTTATATTTTGTACAAGTACAAAGTATCTAAAAAACACTTAAGTACAGTAATAAAGTACAAGCACAAGTGATACCTGAACAGGCATACGTATTGTTGACACTATGCTGTTTCCTGACTCCGCCTCCTCTTGAATTTCAAGCTCCTCCCAGTTTGTTGCAGTGCCCAGTACGGACCCAGGACTTCCTGTATGGAGAGTTGTGGCAAAGCTGCCAACCAGTCCCTGAAACACACATTTCATTAAATGCCAAGCGGATTCACAAGTAAAGAATATCCACATCCAAGAAGAGCTGAGACTGACCGTGGTGAGGGCCGAGCTCCAGATACCATAAGCTTCCATACTGCAACTCAGAAGTTCCTCCTTGAGACCGTTCCACTTGGCCTGAGCTGGACTGACCTCCACTGACTTCAGCAAGCCGCCTTTGCCTATCTTTTTACCTTGTCGTGGGGTACCTCGAGTTGTACTATCCACGCTGCCTTCATTTCCCATGATGCACTGCTTCAGACTAGGACAAAGCTCGCCCATTGATAGGCACAGTCTGGCCATGAACAGCACTGGGGTTAAATGATTAGGGGTGGTGTATTTGGCCTTGGCTTTGGAGAGTTCGGAGCGGACGTTGGCAAGAATGTCCCTCACACATGCCAGGCAATGTTCTCGGAGAATGTTCTCCACTGCTCCAGCATCATTAAAGCGATTCGTCGGGATTGTAGTCCGAGCTGAGGTATCTAGCGGATCCTTGATTCTTTCAGACGGTAAGTAGTGTTGCATATCATCTAAGGTGGCTTTGAGTTTGGAGTCCAGTGAGGAGCAGAAACTCTGAACGCAGGGGGTCAGGGCCTGGGTCTTCATGGACAGGCCGCTTTTCTGCTGCTGGCTGCGCTGGGACACGCTCACCCAGCCGGCGTCGCTGAGAAGGTCACCTTGAGACTCGGACCACAGGAACGAGGTCACATCATTCTCGTACTGTGCTTCCTTGCTGAAAGTCCCAGCGCTGGCTTGACCGTTCAAATCCTGCAGAGCGGTTGACAAAAGCTGCCTGGAGCTACTGGAGATTCCTTCTGTTGCATCCAGTGTGATGGCCTGAATGAAAAGAAAAGAGTTTTTAGCACAGCACAATTACAAATATTTTATCCACCAGGTTAATAAATAAAAATCATGACAATATTATTCTAAGAATTAAAAGAATTCCGGAAGCCACGGTGTTTCTTGTTTCTATTGCAGTTCATAAAGTAAGTTATGAACACTGTTAATACTGATTTATTGAACAATGTCCGTGACTGTTGTGTTCTAAAGTTGTACATTTGAACTGTAATTGTACGACTACATGGTGTCTGGTTAGAACCATATAATTCTCAGATTACTCTTGATTAATACATTTCAATTGTCTGTGGAGTGTATAAAATCCTGTATAAAAGTGCACAACTTCAATTTCAAATCCAGCCTTTGTGCCTACAACGACACAAAAATTAACGTTAAGAAAGATTCTGAAGCAGGTTGCTAGAAAGTCCTTGCAGTGTGGATAAGACCATTTCACAATTTAAATGGAATTTCTGAGAAGTCTTTCTTGAACTGCTTGTTCTTTTACTTCAATTTGTCATAAAATTTTATGCAATTGTTATATTATTGCTGTTTGGGTTTTACTTGGCAAATTAATCACAATCATTTTGATGTCTTTGTTATATAGTAATATTGCAGCTCAAATGTTATATTTTGTTTTAATTCAATAAATGCATAAGACATAAAACTATAAATAAAGATTCAACATGAGAATTATTTAAATAAAAATAAAATAAAAATAAACAAAAAGACTACAAATAATAAAACTTATGGATTGGGAGAATTTTATATTATATTTTGTGTTTTACAGAGTACTAGTACAATTTATTTGAGCTATAGTTGTACAATATTAATACCGTTTTTAAATACTAACAAAAATAAAACTAAATCCTGAGAAGAGTACCTGAAGTCGCTGCAGGAAAAGCTGCTTCAGAATGTCGTCCCACAAGGCCAGAGGTTGCTCGAGCAGCGACTGACACACCGTGTTCCAGTGCTGACTGATGGAGTCACTGCCGAGCAGTTCCCAAACAGCATCTCGGATCGCAGCTAAAGCCTTCAGACTCTTCACGTAAACCAGCAGACTGCTAACTCCGCTGCTGATGTCGCTTTTACACCTTTAGTCCAAAGGAGGTTGAGTTAGAAGCATTAAGAGACACAAGCTAAAGTCAAATACTTTAGTTGGTGAGATTAGTGGTGACTTACGTATCGATCCACTGCTGTAGAGTGTCTCTGAGCTGCTCCCTCTGAATAGGCTGTGCCAAGGTGCGAAGAGCAGGTTGAAAGCTTGTCACTGATGGAGGGAGGTATTTAAACCAACTTCCTGTGCTTATCTCCGTGTCTAGAAGCTTTCCTTCTGTTCCAAGACATCACAATAAACAGATAATTAAAATCGAGCCACAAATGAAGAGAAATATACCAATAGATAGACTGACTGATTCCACCTTTAAACAATTATTATGATTATTAAATATTGTGGATATTTTATATTATAAATGTATAATTTATAAAAAATATTTTTTTTCATGAATGGATGGATGAATGAATAGGCAGTCAGATAGACAGACAGAGAGACAAACAAACAAACAAACAAACAAACAAACAAACAAACAAACACACACACACACACACACACAGACAAATAATTTGTAGTCCATAATTAATTTACTTTGATTCTTTAAATAAAAAAATTAATTTTCATGATTTGACATGACAGACATAATTTATGCTTATAGATTAAATAATAGTGACGTTTTCATTAATGAACTTGACATCACAAGTTACTAACGAAACAAAACACAAGTAAGGATAACTCACCAGAGGATGTGTTAGACGTCACATTCTCCAAGGTAGTGAACAGAAGTCCACAGCCCAAACCAGTATCAGGCACATGGCCTTCTGGAGCCACATAAAACACAGCGAAAGCCTGGTACAGGGTGGTGACCAGCAACTCCACCAAAGAGCAAACCTGTGCTTTAACGCCAGCACCTAGGAGAACAGAACAATACTGATTTCTGAAACTTCTCAAATTAGACACATTCATACATTTGACTTTCTAAAGTTCAAAGTTGATTGATTTATAAAAAGCTTTAACAGTCTCAAAGCAGTTTTACAAAATAAAGACAACAGGAACGATAGAGTAAGAGAAACCTACTAGTGCTACTGTCCTCGACTTTTACCATTACATAGTCTATTTACATAAATAAACAAAGCAAAGAGCACACCATGCGGAGGCTGGTTGAGTAGCAGCTGAATAGATGCCTTCCTAGCCAGCAGAAACTCAGCAAGCGCTTGGCGAGGAGAGCTGTCCTCCAGAAGCATGGTGGACACCAGAGCTTCAGCGATCGCCTGATCCGACACTGCTCTGCCCCGCAACACAGACTTACTTTCCAGCAGAATTGTAGATCTGTAAAAGCACAAAAGCAAGTCATTCAAAATTAAAAATTCAAAGATTCAAAAAAACTTTATTATAGTTTAGTACAGGGGTGGCCAACCAGTCAGAAACTAAGAGCCACTTTTTTCTGTCTTAGAGCCACAAAGAGCTGCAAAGAGCCACATCATACACATGAGCACACATAAACATCATCCAATTCCTTAATCTTGTATGCATGCACACACACAGACCTCTGCTCAGGCAAGTTTAATGAAAATAACCACACCAACATGATAATATTAGTCATTTTTCAACAGTTAACATTGTGTGCATATGTGACTCATGTCATATGAAAGCTCCTGAAGCACTGCATGAAACCAGTTAAAGAGTCATGAGGCTCAAGAGCCACGGGTTGCCCCCCCTGGTTTAGTATCTAAAGCAAATTGAAAATTAATTTCAAGAATTTAAACCACTCTTAGCACTTCAACTTGGGACTTATCTGTTTTTTATGTTTATTTATATTTATTGATGTGTTTTTATGCATATTCTCTTTTTTGCTGCTGTTAAAAAATGCATTTTCCCCACTGTAAAACTAATAAAGACATTTCAGTTCAATTCTTTAGTTGCAGTTGCAATAAATGAGACAACGAAGCAGATTAGGTAAATTAAAGAAACATAAATTATTTATAATAAAAAAGATTATATATTATACAAAGAAATACTGGTATATAATAAATAAATAATTAAATAAATATGGCAATGTTAATTTACATAATGAATTCAGCATATAATACAATAATAATTCATTTTATTTCATATAGATTACAGGGATGACTAACAGATTGCAATAAAGATGAAAATTTAATTCTCAGCTGTTGCCTGGAAATAATAAATAGCGTCAAATATCAGAAGCTAAACAGACCTGAAATGACCAGCAGCTGCAACTTGCCGCACTAGGATGGGGAAACGAGAAAGAACGGGACTGTACTGATGACCAGCGCCCTCCAGATGTAACTGGCTGTGAAGATGACAGCACAGCAAATACAGCTGTGTGGCTTGCAGATACTGCGAGGACTCCACGGCGCTCCACACTCGCTCAGGGATCTCCAGGAGAAGCTTGATTTGGGAAGTCATTGTGTAGAACTTTTCCTGAGACTGTCTTTGGTCCTGTCATGGAGAGAAAAACATGAACAATGAGAACAATGCGTTTTATTTTAGTGCTGTCTGGGTCTGCATTTTTTTATTTAGCTGTTGATTAAGCACCTGTATGTTTAAAAAAAGTGATGAGAACACGTTACACTACTTGCATTGGCTGAATCAATTTTTGCTTGTTCACTTTATCAAACTCGAATGTCTTTATCGATTTTAACGAATGAGAACAACACAAACAGTCGAACATCGTCGTTCTGTCTTCCCCTATAGACCCCGGTGCCGCTGCTTGTCAGTTGTTTATCTCTCGGTTTGTATGTATAATGAGTTTGAGAGGAGCTTTACCTCCGCTTTGACACAGGACTGTGGAGCTTGTTTTGCCTGTTTTAGTTGGTTGCAGTACCGATACATGTCCTGGATGGACTGAACCACACTTTCAGAGCACTGTCTCATCTCCCCGATTGTGTCCGCAGCATCTATCAAATCCCGGTAACGTTCACCGACCATCTGTCGAAGTTCTTCCTTCTTGTGTTCGATTTCTCCGCGCACTTTCCTCTCGATTAATCGGATTTCGTCAGTACCATACCGCTCGAATAAAACTGTGGGGTCTTTAATTTCCGACACCCGGAGAGACTGAGCCGGTGTCGTTGCCATATCTGTTGAATTGATCCGATAAAATATGGGATGATTAAACCCGGAAGCAGGATAAGGTTTCTACGTAAACAGGAGTTCGGAGTTTATGGCTATAATCAGACAGCGGCCTCTCTGGTGGGAGTCGGATACTACAACAAATTAATCGTTCACAGTCCCTGTTTGAAAACAAATTTTACATTTTACATTTTAAAACCCAAGAAATCGTTTAAATAGTATGTTAATATTAAGATACAGTTATATGGTAGAGCATGCATTGCGAATTACGTAGTCGTTCTACAGTTTTACCAATAAATACACAATATAGTGTCAGGGACCTGAAAACGATTAAATGTTGATTCTAAGAAGTAAATAATTGACAGAATAATGCGGGTCACTAAGTTGCTGATATCAAGCAATCTGCTTTTTATTGTCTGTTCTTCCGGAAAGCCTCACTGTAGTTTACCAGGCGACCTGTTTTACCGCTGTTTTGTTGCTGTAACCCGGAAATAAGAAAGAAGGTGAACACGACAGGTGAGCGATCGAAAAAAGTTCGTATATCGACATAAAACCGAGTAGAGAATGATTGAATTGAATAATGTTATGTGGTATCAAGTAATTAGCATTATACACAAGTAGTTGTTAAACGTAAGATTTATTTGGCTATTTTCAATGTTTATTTAAAAATTACGTATTTCAAATTTAAACTACAAAAAATTCAATATAATTATTGATAAAGCGTGAATTTAACCACTTATGTAAAGCTTCGTCCAATAGTTATTAACGAATAGAGATTTTAAGGAAAAATAACACGATGTGACTACAGCAACGAAACATGTTTTTCGCTTTTTGTTTAGATTTACTACGATCACGAGTTGAACAGTTTGATCTGCTTTAAATACATCCTGGATTAAATGTCTTCTCAGCTTTTGTTGTCGGATTATTGACAAACTGCGACAAATTAGCTGTGTAAACAGAAACTCCCCAGTGAAGACATGGACAAGAGCGTTCAACAGGATTTTGAGAACCAGTTCAATGATGTGGTGACTAGACTTCAGTCCAAGAACTTGTTCCAGTCCGACTGGGACATTGCATCTTTTGCAGTTTTCTTTATTTTCATTGGTAAGGAATAAAATAACAATGAAATAAAGTAGGAATTGTAAGAAAATAATCCAGTACTGTTTTATTAGGGATGGTCCTTTTGCTGGTGATCTTGGTTCTTATTCGCTGCTGTTGTTGCTGCTGTTGTGATGAGAAGGTATGCGGTATAATATAAAATATACATTATATATATTTCTCTTCTGTACTACAAAACGTTTCTATTTCAACAGCCAAGAAGACAGAAGGTTGGCATTGACAATATGGGAATGGAACCATGATTTTACAAAACAAAACAAATCCTTCATCTATCTGATGGAACGCAATAATCTCTCACAATAGATTTTGAATCAATTCTTTATATTTAACATTTTGTACTCATACAATTTTAACCTTAATCTGAATAGTTAATTTATTTGTCTTGATTTTTTTGCTTTAGCATCACAGGTCATCAATTGTTTAACAGTTCAAACTTGTTTAGTAGACATACTCTTTTATAGAATGAATTTTTTTTCATTCATTGCTCAACATGATGCCAAAAAGAAGCCATTCTAAATCTATGATCCTTTTTTTCAAGGGACTGTTTATTTTAAAAATTGTTAACAAAAAAAACTTAAGTTTGTTGAATGGAAATGAAAAATAAAAGCAGCCAGCGCAATATGATTGTGAGTCAATCACATTTTTTGTGATTTTAATCTAACATTGTATACTATCGATTTCACATACAAAGCGTAAGCATTTGAAACCCACTGGAGTTTATATGGTGTTTATTGCACATGATATATAGAACACAAATGTTTAATTCAAAGGAATATACAAGAAATCAGGAACAGAAATTGAGTGCATTTTACATTAAATAAATATTAAGCGACAATAAATAAACAAACCTAAAGATAAAAACATAGAGCCATGAAAAAACAGTCAATGCTAGTTAAAAAAAAACACCTTTCAGTAATATTCTAACCCTGAACGCGTGTCAAAACAAATTCCTTTTTGGTTTTAGTTTGATGACTTTTTAAGTCCTAAAATCTCCTTTGCATTTTCTTTTCTCAGGAATGATTTAAAAAGAGATGGAATGTAAAGCTCTGACATCCTCCCTCGTGCTACTAGTGTTATTTTAAATAGATGGTCCTTCAAAGCTTCCATGTAGCTTTTCGTGCCGTTCCAGAAAATAATCTGAAAAGCTTTGTGTGCACCCATGATAGTCCCAGCAAATGATAGTGTTCAAGTGATAACCATAAACCGGAATATTTCACAGCTCATGTGTCAATCATTGCATCACCCTATATTTTAAAACACAAGTTTGTGACCCGATAATTTCTAAATAGCAAGAAGAATGGAAAATACTGGCCAACAAATACTGCACAAACATAAAAACACACTAAATATCGACATCTGAGCATGTAACTTCCAAAGATATGGATTTAGCATGCAAACTACAAACATCCATTACAGCCACAGTACACACATCCTAAACAAACTACTGTATTTTACTTCACACAAAATCAACCAGATCCCAGGTCAAAGGTCACACAGAATCTCTTCTCGGAACAACTTCTCTTGTTCCCAGTGCAACCAAAACGAACATTTCATTATTATAGCTGTAGAGGTTTTATATTTATTTACATGCACCTTAAAAGGGTTTGTAGTTCCAGAAGGTCGAGAAGACAGAAATCTGCAAAACAAAAACAATGTTATGCCGCGGCATGTAAAGATGAATTACAGTCGATTTATTTAATCATACACATCAAAATAATTTTGATTCTAAGCGGCTAATTCTAAAACTTAAAAACGACTTTTGCGTACAAACTTTGTTCATAGATGACTATAATTATGCCTATGTTCTGTAGAATTTATCGTTTTTGACTTGATACAAATTTCACATTTCTGTCATCAATCACTTTCAATCGGAAATGGAGACGAGACTCACAGTTCACTGACTGTGTTCGGTAGTTAACAAGGCCGGAAACTGTTGTTCTGATGAAACACGTGCACGGATCATTTTTTCTAAACCATTTGCCCTAATAACTGGAATTTCTGCCCGAATAAGTGAAAAATGTTGACTTAAGTAATAAGATTTCTTTTGGTTCTTTAGGACTTGTCCCAAATTAAATGAAGCATGAGAGCATCCACAGACCCTCTACCCACCTTATCTTTCAGCTGCTGGCACAGCTGCAGGGAAATAGTGAAGAACACCAGCGTGTCATTGAGCCACGGCACCACACATTCCACCTTGTGCACATGGCTGACCTCAAACTTAGTGTTGTTGTGTTCACTGCCGGAGCAAAATCACACAAACTGCTTAGTCAGACAAAAATGAGTCAAAAATTACAAGCTAAACAGGAAACACTTACAACATGACTCCAGGATTGTGCAGCACAGAACTTCCTGTTGGTTTGAAGTTCTGACGGAATACAAAGCAAACATTATTGTGATGAAGCTAGTGTGTTGGAGATACAAACGCTGGATTAGAAACCTTAGTGGTGTTGGGCTGCAGAACATGGAGCTGATATACGGTGAGACACAGCTTGCTGAGATTGATGTAGAAGTTCACCATCACATCCCCTGGCATTGGAGGGGTAAACATCTTCTACAGAAACCAGGACAGAGTTGTGAGCTAAAGGCCATACAGTGGAGATTCTGGTCAGAACGAAAGCGAACCATTAAGCCGCTGGACGCCAGCTCAGGTAGAGTCAGGCTGGCTGGAGTGGTGAGACGGTTACGGGCTCGGGTCAGCTGAAGCATCACTGAATCCATCAGCTGTGACAACAACAGATAGGTCAACCGTCTCACATTAATTATATATTATTATATTTAACATAATAAAACAATCATTAAAACATTCTGCATGTAAACCACTAGTTTCAAAGTGGAATTTTTTTTAAACAGGACTGCTTGTTTTAAATCACATGTATGTACGTAAATCTTTGCAAGAATGTAAAGAATACAAATGTAACAGCGCATTTAGATTTAACTGACTTAAATTATAACACTTTTTTACACTTTGCTGCATTAATTTCACGTGAAGTCAAAATTTGCAATTAATGGTTGTATTTTAGACCTGCTAAGGTTCTATGTTCTGTATTGTATGTTTCTCATAAGTGCTTCTTTAGACCGTGATGTCTGAAGCCTGGTTTAATTACGGTTTAAATCACTGTTATATAAGTTAGACTTTTGAGCTGCCTTAGACCATTACAACATGGAAAAAACATTTCTTTTGGATTTTTGTGGCTGCTACATTAGTCCCGTAAGTGAAACAAATGAAAATCCCACATGACTTGTTCACAAACACTCAAACAATGCATAGCTGTTTTTATTTTGACCAACCTTGTTCACTTCGGCTCCAGTTTTAAAGTGATAAGTCTCGTCACGGCTGCTCAGTAACTGCAAAGCCTGGTTCACATGGTTGCGAGCATCCTGAATCTGAACAGGAATAATAAAAACATGCACGCACAACTACTGTAATTATGTTAACATATATTCTTGATTAAAATATATATTTTTAAATAAGATTAAACATTAAAAAAAACAAACAAACAAATTACCTGTTGCAATTTCCACTGTTTATCTTCTCGAAAAGCAAAATGCATCACTTGACTGCTTTTAGCCACTTTGATATTAATGTCCTGCAGTAAAACATTTAAATGACATATACTTTATATGACTGGTTTTTCACATCATTAAAAACAATAGTATAAATTTAAATGTTTTTAGATTTTATTATATCATTATTATTACTATAAAGATGTTTTAGCATTAATAAAGGTAACAAAATAGATGCCATTCATATTTTTTTTACTCTTTCTTAAGAAATACTCACAGCCTGTGTCAAAGCTTCTCCTTGGATAGTCAAGACTCCTTTAACCTGGTCCATCCTAGTCAGAGAGAAACGAAAGTGTTGATGTGAACAAACACAGTTAGGCAGGGGGATGAGAGACAGAGTGAGAAAGAGTCAGACAGACAGAATGAGTGTGTGTCCCATAGAGCAAAAAAAAAAAAAAGAGTAAAAAAGAGGGTGAGAAAAGTGGGCGTTAAACACATATTAGGTGCCATTTACGTGGAGCTGCCAAGAATAAAATTCTCTTGTTTCAGTTGTCCTTCCAGACCTGGCGAGGGCACGGAAAAACGCCTGGATGCCTCCTGCAACGACAATACATGTGAATTTACACCATTACTTTGTAATATCTGACTGACATGCATCAATCTACTGTGTGGTCAGCAGATACCTTCAGAATGTCATGCAGCTGTTTGAGAACCGCGTGAACTTCTTCCTTCAGCAGCCAATTAAATTCCTCCTCCTAAAAAAATAAATAAAAAAAATTTCGTAATAATGTGTAATTAACAGTATTTTAGTGCACTATATTGTTAATTGAAAGAGGCTTCATTTAATACCACACGGTCTGTTTTCATTTTTATTGCACTGTTCGACTAACGTATAATTGAATATAATTCGTATAATTTTTATGATGAATTAGATACAGATCTTAAACCTGATTCCAAATAAGGGTCGATTTATTGAAAAACACCACATCAGGCAAGACAAATCACTTTACGACTGTTCAATCATTCCCAGACACGGATGAATTTAGACTTTGTCCCCTAATCTTCGCTGGAATACTGCATCACTCTTTCTACGGCAAAGCAGCGCAAATTCTTACTGAAAATCATTGTATATTTTGAAAGACACGTTACTATTAAACAGCCTCAAATACACCACATTCATCTTATTATAGCAAAGCAACAGACAGATCGATGTAAGTGACATTTCTCTCACCAGTACAGCTCGCTCTGCCTGACTTGCGGCGGTCATTTTCGCTAATTCAGGCAGATCTGCTCCGAGCATCACAGTTCAGCGACACAGCATAAATCTGTCGCAAATAAACAACGAGTCCGTTATTTTAATCAGACGGGACATACACTCAAAAACAATTAGCTTGCACCGCCTACTCCTGCACGGAACTTCCGGGGATGTTCAACGTCGAAATCCGGGTTAAAATGTGATCTGGAAAACCTGGATAAACTGAACGCGGAACTCTGCCGAGAACGAAATTCTAACAACGTCTCATTACAAGATCCTAATCCGACAAATTAAGGAAATGCATGTTGCTACTGTGGTCCTTTGGGCGGACTTTACAAAGGGGCGTGGTACAGGTTAAAGAAAATGCGCAAGCATTTTTGATTGGTGAGTGGGCCAATCAGAAGGAAGACTCGATCTTCATGAACCAATGAGCGTAGCACTACTTCTGTGTCGTTTCGTCGCTTGTCTTAATGCTGAAAAGTCGCCCCATCTTATCTCCCAAAACAGCAATTCGATTGGAATTTGACTTATTGTTATGGTGCAAGCCAACGAAATGCGAAAGGTTTGATCAAAAAAAAAAAAAAAAAAATATATATATATATATAAAGATTTTTGGTGTTGACACGATTCTCAAATAATTGATGGATGTCCTGTTAAAAGATATTTGTTATTATATATCAGAACTGTATTTAGAGCTGCATTTGGAAATAACAAAGGACAATGAGGAGGACAATGGTTATTTATTCAGAGAGATCTGCTGAACAAAAAATTAAAATAAAATTTACATGTAATTATAAATAGCTCCAATTATAACATCAATACTTTTCTTGAATCTGGAATCAATTTGTCATAACATTAAATCTCCAAGCCACAAAGTAAAACAAACATTATACAGTAAATAAACCCATTACCTGAAGAAAGGGGAAAAAAAGAAAAGAAAGACAAGGTGACTAATAATTCCAAAAGTCAAACCTTTTCTTTACTCAAAAAACCCAAATCCTTAGTTGTTATATACAACATCTCAATCTTACAGGATGCTCGGATCACACATTTGCCCAATCTATTTTGCTCATTAGAACGGTTTACAGAAAATGAATCACCCTCTGATAATTTAAGCTGAACGCAAGAAGAATTTGCTGCTGAGCAGATGGTTACATTAATTAAAATGAAGAGTTGTCGTTTTAATCTAGGGATAAAATACCAAACTCGTTCAAATTTAATCTTAACAATATATGTCTCAATGTTACATTGTTAATACAATTAGGAAGGATCGCCAAAATTTACTTAACAAAATACAAACAGTTATTTTATGAGATCAATTGTAAAAATTTTCAAATAAAAGGAAATTTCTCCAAAGTATTTTTTCCAACACAGTTTATGTATTTCAAGGTTGTAGGGGAAATATGACATCATACCACAAAACAAAAAAAGGGGTCAGTACTCGACTGTAAGCTGCTTAGGAAACAGTAATTTTAAAAAGTAAACAGTTCAGGGTCTTTTGTGTGAATTCTTTCCGTTCAAAGTCCGATTGTAAATCGAGCCAAACAAAACTAAAAACAAATAGAGCAATTCTAACAAGGCTTTAAAACAGGTTGAAAAAGTACGGTCCAACGGGCGACCTTCAGGGCTAAAATAAATAAATACATCTATCTTATATGGGTTTTAAGGCAATGCAGTGGCTTTTACCTTCTTCCTCCTAAAGCCTGTTTGTGATCAAACGTTCATACTTAGCATATTTCAGAGCGCTGCAAAGTACGGGGAATTGTGTTAGTAAAGATATGAACGATAAATAAAACCCTGGCCCCTTCAAACAAGGCAGAACTGAATGCAGTTGCCGTAATGAAACACGGATATAATCTACTGCACAATCGATCAGAAAACCAAGATACGTGGAGGCTGAAAAACCTTGTGAACAGACGTGCAGCAACAGAACAGTCAGTGCAATGATCAGCCTGCTCAAGAAACCCCATCCGAAAACATACCACTGGTGCTCAACAAGAGAGAAAACAGAAACCGCAGGGAAAAGAAGGTGAGGTTTATGGTCCAGGACGTAGAACACATCTACACGATTAGTGGATATAAGCTCTGTAGACTGCAGACATATCATTGTCCGACTGGTCCAACGCTTTTGCTCTCTTGTATACCTGCAGAAGAAGAACAGAAGGTTTGTGAGTCAGTGAAACTAGGTGATTCACAACAGCTTAGATGTTGAAAGTTTGGTTTTCGTGACTTGGATTTTTACTTTTAGTTTCATTTACCTCGTTTGCAGCCGCTGCCATTGGTGTGGGGTGGTTTACGGAATCCCCCATGGAAATGGCTAATCTTAAATCTTTTTGAATATGCTTCAGATAATAATCAGGCTTGAAGTTGCCCTGTAAAATGTCTGGAGGGGGGGGGGGCATTTCACAGATTTAGTCTCAAATACATTTCGGTAATGTTCAAAAAGAACAGTTTTCTGGTGTTAAACAGTGAAGACAATTTAGACGTAAACTTACTCTGACATTTCTGGTCTACAAATGTGCTTGCCATTTGTCCTTGGCAAAGAATATCCAAGAATGTTTGTTGTGACTGTCCAGTGGCTTGTGCCAAGGTCAGTCCCTCTGCGATGGTTGCCATAAAACTGCCTTGAACCATGTTGAGAATCAGCATCATTCTGGCAGCATTTCCCGCTTCCCCTGCTTTAGACGAGGCCGAGTTCAATGAGTCATACAAACAGCGGCATGTCGAACAATCCTACCTATGAAGAAAGACGTCTTCCCCATAGCTTGAAAGCAGCTGCTGCAGTCTTCATAAACACTGCGATCTCCAGCAGCAACAATGACCAGCATGCCATCATTGGATAGCTGCTGACTTCCTGAAACCGGAGCTTCCAGGAACCTGCCACCTCTGGATGTAATGACCTACAGAGATTTAAACAAACCTTACATCACACTGCCATTTCCACCAGCGTGTGAACTGAAGCGAGGAGTTACCTGTGCCAGCTCGGTGATGGTCTCTGAGTCCACGGTCGACATTTCCACGTAGCATTTGCCAGGTCTGATTCCCTGCAGAACTCCGCTAGGGCCTAGAACCAGCTGAACAAAAGCGCTACTGTTACTGTAACCAAATCAAAAGCAGCTTTACTGATTACAAACAAAGCGAGCCATTTACAAAACAGTGACCTACATCTCTTGCAGCTTTCGGATCTGATACGCAGGAAAACGTGATATCACACATGGACACAACCTCAGCGGGCGTTCGGCCTAATTTGGCACCTTCTTGAATAAACAAGTCACACTACGGAGAAAAGAAAACATGTACTGAATGTAGAATACGACTTTTATTAAGATGCTAAATCTAAAACCCATGTACCTTTTCTGCTGTGCGATTCCAAACGGTTACGACGTGCCCCATCTTCAATAAATTAGAAACCACTCCACTTCCCATCAGGCCCAATCCAAGAAATCCTATCCTGAAGTGGAAAAAACAAGAATTAATACAGTTCTTAATGTAGACAATACATAACTTTACCTCCTATGGCCATTTCACTTTCTACTTTTCTATAGTGGTTCTGTTAATGCGTGTTATTACACATACAAATAAATTCATAAATATGAAATGCTTCTTCACATTGTGAAATCTTGAGAACTTTTTTCAGTGTTTTAATAAACAACAATGAACTTAATTAAGTCAAACATGATTTTTGTATTTTACCTTTTGTCTGTTGGTGTAACGCTGCCGTTGATGGCTGTGCTGTCTGCAGCTTGAATTGATGTCGATTTGGTGTCCTTGAGACACAAAAACATTTTTATTTCAGTATCTAACTCGTGTGTTTTCCTAGTCATGAAACCTACTGTATAACAACTAAATATTGTGCTTGAGCTTTGCAGTTGCGCTCACCTCCTCAATAATCTTTAAGCGTTTGGTGATTGGCTCCATTGATGACGCCGACTGTAAAGAAATGAGAAAGTTGATCAATTTCAAATGATTACACTTAAAAACACACACACACACACACAAAACAAGAAAAATCTTAGATGCACACTGGGGGGAGAAAAACACCAAAGATAAAGCCAAGGGAGAAAACCAGGAAGTCTTTTGGCCCAACAGTCAAAACTGATCTTAAGTTCATTTTACTCACTGTTCTTTTAGCTTTCTAGACAGCATTTCTAATATCCTCTGCTGTCATGTCGCAAGCGTTTAAATGCCATATCTGATGTGAGAGCCAGGAGCAAAACTAATGGCAGGAACTGAAAACGCTATCAAGCGCAACCATACGTTTAACTGAAACTTTACACAGAGCGAGAAAAAGGCTGACACTGCACACAAGAACACTTAAAAAAAAAAGCCTCAAGCATTCGGACAAAAGCTCCATGTCGGCCCTCTTTTGAGATGATATTAAGATCAACTACTTTCTGACTGTGGTGCCTGCAAGCAAAAGAACAAGCAAGGAGGAAATGTTCCTCTGAAAGGAAGTGCGGAGAGGAAAGAGTCATTTGAAGCCGCCTGGTAGAGTAACTCACGCAACAACAAGAGGGTATTAGAAGAGGGTATTATTACCGCTTTTTCAACCATAAGTAACAAATGGAAGAAAAGAAATTCAACCAATCTCCTAAAACTCAATCTCAAAACAAAATGTGCCCCTATAGCTTTCATCTAGATATGCGTGAAAAATTTGTCAATTTGTGTTGAAGTATTTGCGTGAAGTCATCCAGACAAAATCGTCATGGTCATGTGACCTTAAAAATGCACAGAGACCAGACCCGTGACAAGCTTCATCTACACAAATCAGACCAGAAGAGTCAGCGCAGCACAAACTACAATGGAACAGAATCCTGTGAGATTGTCAGGTCACATTAAATGGTAAACCACTTTGGCCCAGTAACTGAATTACCTGCCATGATCAAAAAAAGTGCATTTCCATTATCCATGTCCATTCCTAAAGGCATCAGACACAAATCTCCCTGTTTATTTGACCACAATGTTTAAAATAGACTTTTCAGAATAAACCTATCTAACATTTTATTTTTGTTACATTTTTTATAGTATTCAGAAATGCAGTTTCAAACTAAATCAGCTAACAGGCTAGATTTCCAGTTTTTCACAACATCAAGTACATTATCGGAGGCCTGTGTGTCCAGCTTCCTTAAAGTTGCCATATAAAACTATTTTAACCATTTGTATTTCAATAATATTCTGAATATTATTCTCACCAAATCATGCAGCTCTACGTGGCCCTAAATTCTCTCCCACGTTGGAAAACAATTGTTGGACTTCCAACAATTTGAACAAAACATTTTTTAATATTATCTTATTTTATCTTGCCACTATGGTAAAACGTTAAATTTCAAGTTGCTTAAAACAAATGCTCATCTGTTAAGTGAAACAGAACATTTAAACTGAACATTTTTATTTTAATTTAACCAAACTGCTGCGTATTTTTTAAATAGCCTCGCAGTAAAATCCTGTCACCAAAAACACAGAAGCTTCCTAAAATCTCAAAAACTGTTCCAACTCCACTGGCATGCTGCAGGTTTGAAAGCAATTTGATAAAGCAATTAATCAGAGACCATCAGAGGAGCCAGTGAGTGTGATGTGCAAGAAACAGGGGTGAGGATGCACTAACTATTCAAACAAAACCAATCAGCATCCCAGCAAAACGTCTCCTTACCTTCTCAGACTGGCTGAGTAGAAAGTGATGGAAATGTGGGTCATCCTTTACTGGCTATAATGGAAAAGAGTTAAATTGGAAACTGTTCTCCAAAGAGACTTCCTGACCTGATACTTTTACACTGCACAACTTTTAAAGGCAGCATTGTAGTACATGTAGGAAATGTTCTCATCTGCCCCGTTTCAGTGACTAAATTACCTTTGCAGCTACAAATTTCCAAACATAAAAACCCTTGCTCTAACAATTACTCCAAACCTTCATTAAACAAATGTACTAAAAAAGGGGCATAAAAAAACGGTGAAAATGACCTACACTGCTCTCCCATTTGAATCCTGATACTGTTCCAGCGACTAGTCGTTGTACAGTGGATGGCTCTGGATCAGAATCAGTCTGTTCCTTAAGGGAAAGAAAGATACATTCACCATGTGCACAAAATGGCTTTATCTTCTGAAATACAGCCTTACATGACTGGAATCACTTTCCATTTAAAACGCAATCGGGCAGCTGTAACAATCAAAAGAATTTGTCGAGCAGAACCAACCCATAGATTGAGACTGCTGTCATCCAAGACTAAACATACAACAGTAACCTGATTCCACAGCAGGTGTGAGAGCAAATGGCTTTGACAAAAGAACTTGATGAAATGGACAAAAAAGTATCACTTAAAAATGCACGACTGCTCACACCGTAGCACTTTCACATGCCGCCAGAAAACGACCATTAAATTAACTTCAAACCTTGTCTGACAAGCCTCCTTTGAAAGCATCTTCATCATCCTCTTCAATTATCTTCATTGGTTTGGCTGCTTTACGACCTTTTTCAGATTTGCCTTTGTCATCAGAATGAGCCTATGAAATAAGTGTCAGAGATGAGTAAAAATAATATGAAACATTTAAAGACATAACATTTTTGTAGCACTTTTACACACGTTTACCAGAATTAAGAAACAAGATTTATTGTAACATTTGTCTGAGCAACGCACAGTTTACCATGAGCAATTGAATCAATCAGATTATTTGAAAAACAATGTACCCAAAAATCTATAGCACATGACAGCAGAGATTGTGCGTTTAATCATGCTTTTTGTTAAAACGTCACCCCCCCCCCACACACACACACACACACACAAATATTCCAAAACCCCATCAAGAAATTATTTGAGCAATTTGTCCATGTAAAAATCTGAGACAGAATTAAATGTATCATATTAATATTTTTACTATAACTATAAGGTTCAACAGTAAGAAAAGACTAATACATCTTTTTTTCAGATTGTAAGGCACAGTTAGTTTTCAATGTTTTTAGGATTTTAAGTCCACCATATAATCCGAAAAATATGCCAAGAAAAAAAGCAAAACAACCAAACAATACAAGAAAGTGCTTCACTTATGTAAACACAGGATCACAACATTTTTTTGCAGTGTAAAACTGACCAGATCTTTCCCTTTAGACTTCTTTAGGTACTCCTCAACCGCATCAACAGCCTGTTGGAAGCGCTTGCCTTTGTTTATCTTGATCATCTCCTCTTTGTGGGGGTGGTAGGGCTTCAGTTGCTCTACCTTGATCCAAGCACTAAGAAGTGAAACATGAGTGAAAATCAGTTTGAGATATCAGATATAAACAAGTATAAGTAGTAAATCAGTGTTTTTGTGCTTACTGGTCTTCGGTCCCAAAAAACTTGACGAAGAAGCATTTTTTTCCCCTGGGCTTTTTTAGATCTTTCGGCGGACTTACAACCTATAGCAACACGAAAGTTAACAGGTTAAAAGCAAAAGTAAACAGCAGATTAAAATATAAACTAACACTTTTAAACAACTACTGAAAAAAGTCTTTCCAGATAGATTGATTTCTGGATTTGGATGAACAACTGCAGCCAACAGCTGACCTCAGAACAACACAAACAGTCAAACGCAGTCTTGAACATGATCGAAGCTTACCTTTCCGGGCCAAGGCGGGTAGCGTCCAAGTTTACCCCTGAAACACAGAGAGATCGTGTTACTTTTGAAAAAGAGATCGTATGCGTATTAACAAACAGCTCTCAAAACAAGCCACAGGGCAAGTTGCTCTACTGAACCGCCAGTGGCTTTCGTTAAAACACTAAATCTTGAGTTACATTTAACACCCGCGTATGTACACAACGAAAAGACAGGAATAAGTATTTTAAAAAGTTACAAAACAGCAAAGCCACGCGTCTCTACAAATGCAAAATATCTGTTAGCTTGTGTGCTAAGCTACCCCAAGCCTGCTAAAGTGCGGTTTGACGACGCTCAAAATCGACATTTAACCAAACATTTAAACGAACCAAAGACGAAAAAAGCACCTCCCATCAGCTACCCAAACAAATGTGCATAGATACGTCGGTTAGTTAAACGCCAGAAACTTATATTTGCTGTCTCACCAAACCAGATCGCCGATCCTGAGGTGAACGGTCGCCATCTTAAAATGTAAGTGAGAAACGAATGCAGAAAATGAACACACCCACCACAGTCATCTCAACCGAACGAGCGCGGGCGGAAAAACACGGAAGCAGCGCCCCTATCGGTAAACAGAGAGAAGTGCTTTTACGCAGCTCCTAAATCAAGATGACCCGTGAGAGCTCCGTTTGGGTTTATTAGTAGTATTAGCTGCGTGATTGTATTATTTATTCATGACATCATATCTCTTTGGAAAGTCTTATTCCTTATGAAACTGTAAAATGTGTCTTGTATAAAATAGAGAAAGCAAGGTGACTCAGGTGAGTATGCAACAAACGTACCTAGTACTGTATATTTGTGTTTACATTAAACTATGTAGTTTATATCACTCAAATACAGTATATTTTCTAAACGACATTCATCCAATGTGTACCAAAATGTTTTTCACATTTTTTAATTCATATAAGATATCAATTATTGATACATTTGCGTTTTAATTTATTGTTTTACTGTTACGTGGTAAAATTGTTACTTTATTTGTATAGTCTTAATTAATATTGAAATAAATAAAAGTTATACAATATGATGAATGTAACAATGTAAACCATTTTTCAAACCACTGTCACTGTCATGTCTGTAAATATTATTCATTTTTTATGCTTCCATCTTATGTATCATATAAATGGTTTTTTTTTAATAAAGTCTATTATAATAAACTTGAACTGTATTAGAAAGTGCCGAGTAGGGAAGGAAAGAACACATCATAGGGTTTATCCACATTTATTTCTCTTTAAAATCTCTAACATCAAAGTACAACAGATCAATCTGACAAGTGAAAAGTGCATGAATAGCAAACGATGGGGCTTTGACATTATCATTCCGGCACACACTTGACATTTGCATACATTAGATCAGATTACAGTAAAACCGATCATGATTTCAGTAAAACATCTTCAGAAAAGTGATAAAAATATAAACCCAGATTCAGCACCATAGGCACCCACAAGAAACTGCGTATCGCATTAATATAGGAATGCATTTGAAAATAAATAAAACACCATTGAGAAAGGTAACACAAAAAAGAGAGAAATTTAATAGCAAATTTCAAAACCAACCGAAAACGAACCAGGGAATTCATTTTCCTTTTCCTGACAGCATGACACCAAACTCTTGGATGCTTATCTCTTTGTTCTGATAAAGCTGCAGCTGACGCTGTGTGATGTTCCCAGCCCTCAGAGCATCATCAATGGCAAACTTCTTTCCTGATTTTCTGTCATGGAGAACGGAGGATTCGCCGTTCGGGCCCTTGACGGAGATCTCCTCCCAGTCACACTCCTGACTCTGAAGGTTGACAAACATTTTCCACTCAATCAAGCCGAGCTTGTAAGCCTCCTCAGGTCTCATCTCTTTTCCACTGTCTGGATCAATGACCACAATAGAGCGTCGAAGGTGACTCTCACGCTGCTCTCGCTTGACTCTCATTGCCGAAAGACTCTTCTGAAGTTTTTCGATTTCTCCATCTTTCTCGATCCTAATGCGTTTGAGTTCGGAGAGTTCTCTTTGTAGGGATTCGAGCCGGATTTCCAGGTTCCTACTGTTCTCTACTGGTGTGGTCTCGGTGATGGTTCTGGTTTCTTTAGTTGTGATCTCAATCTCAGCCTGACGCTTTCGGATTTCATTCTGCAGACGCTGATTCTCTTGCTGCAACCGGTTGCTTTCCTCGCGAATGTAGTCGAGCTCTTTGGACGACTTTGTATTTGTGAACTCCATCTCAGAAAGCTTTGAATTGACTGTGACAAGCTCTTGGTCTAGCTCACGGCGTCTTCGTTCCTCCTCTTCAAGACTCCTCTTCAGCCGAACAATCTCAAGCTCAGTCTCGGGGTCTCTCTCAACTTGAATTTTCTCAGTCCGGACGACTTTCTCACGAACTTCCATCTTCTCAAGAGAAGTCTTCTGTTGCAATAAGGCATTGTACTCTTTCTCCAAGAGCATGCGCTTATGTCTCTCCTCATCAAGCTGCAGGCGTATGATGGAGTGCTCCTTTTCTTGCTGAGGGTCCTGCTGCAGCACAAACTTTTGTTTCACTGTGACCTTTTCTCGGTTTTCCTTGTCCCGGATCTCCAACTCATTGAGACGAACCCTCAACCTTTGAATCTCCAGCTCAGCCTCTCTTCTGACTCTGCGCTCCTGTTCCAGTTCTTCCAGCTGAAGGTCCAAGTCAGTTTTCTGACGTTGAAGCCTGACCATCTCGTCTTTCAACACCTCACGTTGCTTTTGCTCAGTGTTGATTTTTAGAGTGAAGGAGTCACATTCAGACCTCAAGAGTGGATCTTCTTCTACCTTTACTACTTCCTGCTGGATGATCTTCTCTCTCACCTGTGAGAGATCAATCTTTTTGATTCTGATCTTTTCTTCAATCGATGCCCGTTCATTTTCTAGGTCCAAGCGTTTCCTCTGTTCCTCAGAGAGTTTACGTTTCAGAGATTCAATCTCCTCCCTAGTATTAGGGTCTTCTCTGTATTGCAGAATCTCGTTGACTACCTCTCTGGTCTGAATTTGAGGCTTGGTGTCCTTCCATCTTTGAATCTCCTCTTTTAGTTGCAGGATCTCCATCTCAAATTTCTCGGTTTGATGCGTCTTATCCACAATTTCATTTCGGAGTTTCTCCAGCTCTCTTTCCGTTTCCGGATCAGTCTTGTATTTGATGACTTCTTTAATGATTTCTTTGTATTCAATCTGTGGTCCTCGATTTCTGAGCACTATAATTTCCTCCTGAAGAGACTTAAACTGAAGTTCTGAGTCTCTATATCTTCTCTGCTGCTCTACCAGCTCGAGTCTGAGGTTTGCTACCTCGGTTTCCGCCTTCGGATCAGGGCGAACAATCTCTCGTACTTTTTCTTGAATAATGACCTTTGACCTCTCCTCTTCCAAGCTGGTTATCTTGCGTTGAAGATCGTTTTTCTCTCTCAGAGATGCACTGCGTTTGGTTTTTTCGTCCTCATACTGACGTCTGAGGTTCTCAACTTCTCTCTCTAAAGCAATGTCTTTCTCGACCTTTAAGACCTCTTTGATGGAAACCTTCTCCTCAGCCATTGCCTTCTCTTTCTCAAGACGTCTTAACTTCTCCTGCAGAAAACGGAGCTCGTCTTCCAGTTGTTTGCGACTGTCGATTTCTTTTTGTCTTCTTTCAAGCAACAATCGATACTCGCTCTCCAGTGATGGGTCGTTTTGAACTTTGATGATCTCCTCCTCTCGAATCACTTCCTGCTCCCTGCTTTTCTCTGCAGCGAGAACAGTCACCTGCTTCTGAATCTGAATGATCTCAGTTTCTCTGACCGTTTTCTGCCTTGTGAGTTCCTCTAGCTCTTCTCGAAGTTTCCGGAGTTCCTCTTCCTGCACTCGGTCTCTCTCAATGCGGACCACCTCTTTGACCGTGTACTGCTGGGCTCCCTCTTTCACCTCCGTCTCTATCCCACGGAGCTTTACGCGCAGGCTGTCTAGTTCGCTCTCGAGCACACGTGTGGTTCTGGTTTCTTCCAGAAGCTTCTGCTGGACTTTACTGTATTCTTCATCCAGCTGGGGATCCGGCAATTTTTTGATGACTTCTTTCTTGAGAATTGTGTCCTGTGGTTTTTGGCCTTCTAGCACATAGATGTCAGTTTGAATTAACTGAATTTCCTTTTCCAGTTGGTCTCTTCGCTGGATTTCTTCCTGAAGCTGCTTTTTAATTCTCCAGGGTTCTTCTCCTGGGGCTGCAGATCTCACGGTTTGAACTTCTTGCTTGATTATGGAGACTTCTGGTTGCTATTAGAGTAGTCAAAAATGTAAATGACTTTGAGCAAAAAAGCTCATGTTTATTTTAAAGTATCAGTGTGGAGTGGATTATGTTGGACTATATGTAATACCTGGTTAAGAAGGCTCTGGACAAACTCGAGGTTCTGAAGTCTTTGCTTGTTGACTGCATTCACTTCTGTGAACTTAGCTTCTATAGCTGATTCCTGTGGAAACCAGCACGTTATATTTAACAGCACTGATTTATACCAAGAAGTTATAGCTTGTGTAAAACTATAAATATACCTCTCTATACACATTTATGGCAGGTGATTCAAGTCTGCTTTTTTTGTATGTCTGTGGTACCAAACCATCTTCAAGGTCAAGGATTGATTTAAAGCGTTCTGCTTCGTTTTCATAGTCCTGAAAGTCAAAGCACAAAAGAGTTCACACAGCTTAGCATAAACAAGATAGCAGGTTATTATTGTGTAAATACAGAGCGGAAGCTTTTGTACCTTGACTGCCTGCTGATAAAGCTGCGCGTTTTTGGAAACATTATTGAGATCCGACTCTTTTCTTGTGATATCAGAAAGAAGATTCTAAAGAGGCATAACAAAGATTGGGTAAAAACTTGCTCTTCTAGAAGACTATACACTGTGAAATGCTTTGAGAATAAAACTGTTAACAACTTACTCTTTGGTTCCTTAATTTTGTCTCAATCTGGTTCATTTCATCAGTTTCACGTGGCTCATAGTTTGGTACCCGTGAAAGCCAACTATTGAGGTTGTCATAGTCATTATGGTAGTTGACATAAGCTCCTTTGGCTCTTTGCAAACACTGTGATCTGAAAAAGCAACAATTGAAGATGAAATCAATGCTACATCTAATATAAATACTACTGTCAGATTCTGATACGGTTTCTCAATATCATCTCACCTCGCATCAATCTGTCTGTTCAAATTGTCAAATCGTTTGCTGAGTTTTTGAACGTCTCCTTCCTGTCTCTCGATATCAGGGCAGTGTTCTTGCACTTTGGTTGCCATGTTGCTGCAGCTGTCTTTGGCAGCTCTCAGGTTCTGTTCGGTGTCTGCGACAGCAGATCGCTTGGTTCTCAACTCAGATGCAATGTCCTAGTTAAGATAAACAAGAAAAGAAGAACTTTCCTAAACAACTGCAAAGTGAAGTTTTCAAACAATGGAAGACTCAGGCCTTACCCCCAACTCTCGTTGCATCTTCTCCAGAGAGGTGAGGTCAGATGGTGCTACCTCCTCTCTCGCCAGTTTGTTTTCATAGGTGGTTAGAAGAGCTTTTCCATTCTGTAATGAATTCTCCAAACGATTGGAGTTCTGCAACCTAAAGGGGAATAAAAACATTCTGGACATGAAAAACAATCCTCAAATTCCTTATGATGGGTTGTAAACAAATGCACATACTTGTCATCGGCACACTTGAGCAACAAATCAACTTTGTTGTATTTTTTGTTAGTATCAGTCACTTTGGAGAACAGCTGCGGTGAACTCGCACATTTGGGTGAAGCTCTGAGAAACGTTTCAGCGTCCTGGAGTTTTACTGATTTTTCTGGCTCTATTTTCCGGACAGCAGATGCAATGCCCTGTAAAAAATAAAAAAATGATCATAATAACAACTTGCATAAAAAGATCATATGGTTAAAATATTTAAAAATCATACATAAACCGGATTTAAAAAATGATATCATTACGAGCAGAAAAAAACTCTTACTGTACAATAATATATATATATATATATAAAAACACAACCTTGAATCACAGAATTCACTACAATATAAATGAAAAAAATAATTGGTCACGACAGAAACCTTGAGTTCTTGTGTTCTGTCAGCGCTGTCCTGCACAGGACGGTTGGGGTCCAGTGGGGGGCGCAGGCAAGAGCAAATGGCTTTCTCCTGCTTGTCCAAGTCACCAATAACTTTATCCAGACCAGCCATCAGTTGGCGGCACTGCTGCTCTTGTTTATCTGCAAGAATAAACCATTTTACTTTTTGTCAGTGCTGCTGTGCTGTTTTATTGTAAGAACCAAACCTTGGCCATCAGTGCTGTCTTTCAGCTCCCCAAGTCTTTTCTGTAATGTTGACTTGCTTCCCGCTACTTTTTGTTTAATGCTCTTATGCTGGTTTATCAGACTGAAGAAATAATTGTTTGGTATTAGAAAACATCTTAAAGTAATGCATGTTCTGAAATTATACATACTTTTCAGCAACAGCGGCGGCTTCCGGGTCAGTGGGTGGAATAATGAAGCAGACTCCTGGAGCATTCATGGCTCGTCCGTTTGCATCCTTCACGTCCCATTTCGACCCATTGTTCCTGAGCAGAGTGTAGCGCTCTCCTCGTAAAATCAAACCCTGTGACAACACAACACCCATAAAAATAGGCAACGTAAGCTGTGTGCCAACTTGATACAGGAGTTAAAAAAGCCTCAAATTCTTAAAATAAATCCAAAATCCATAGAAAATCCTCTGCACACGTCTCTGGAGGTTTTATACAGGATGAATCGTTTGGGTGAAGACCGCCTTACGGATTTAAATACATTATAAGGGGGAATCCAAAACCCGAGTGAAGACAGATTTCGCCCCAGTATATTTGGTGCTTAGTCATGATAATAGTCTATGTTTCACTGACTGGAATTAGTAAATCTCTAATCTGCATAGAGTGAGAGAGAGAAAAAAAGGCAAAAGAGAGCTTAAAATCTGTACCTCATCTGCCTCATATTCACACAGAGCCTCCACAGGAAGAAGTTTTTGAGGAGTCTCCCTTCGGTACTTTAGAGGGAGAACCTGCAGACTGCGCTTCTGAAGGGACTTCAGTCGCTCATCAAAATTATCCATGGCCTTTGCTTGATCCTATTTGCAAACAAGACACATTTATGTATTTATTGTAAATTCACCATGGTTGATCATTTATATTTATACAGTCAATACAAATATTTAGCAGTTTGTAACAGCTTTATGAACAAAATTGTGATAAACTACAATATAGTAAACAATAAGTATGGTTTTTAAATAAAGAAACATAAAATAATCAGTGATCAATTTATGGTATATATTTAACGAAAAACACATTTATATTTACATCCAGGTCAGCAATCAGACCCTGCATCTGATACATGTCTTTAAATTCAGGGTTGTACTTCTGATTAATTTCAGTCTCCAGACGTTTCAACAAATCATTGGTGTCTCTTGCATCCTTTTGGAACTGAAAAGATAAGATAAGATGAAAACAATAATCAGCGCTGAACTTGACATGATATGACTAACGTAATTTATAATTAACATGTAACTTAGTATGTAAAAGGAATGCTTACTTTGTGATAGTCATCCATGTTCTTGAGATGGTTCTCCTCACAGATGAGCAAGTTGAGATAGGCCTTCCAGTCGGCATGCACAGCGTCCATGTGCGCCTAAAACCACAGCATTATGAATCAAATTATGCTTGTGTTTTATATTAATTTGGGCAAAACAATGCATGAGTAACATATTTATTTATATTGAATAGAATGTGACATTACCCCAATGACATTTTTTCCTGGATGGTTTTTCTCAATGAGGTTCTCTCCATCTTCGTTCAGCTGGGTGATGGTTTTTTCCTTTGACTCCAAACACTTGCTTATGAAGTTCTAATGTTATAGTATATACAAAACACCATATTAAAACTCGGAATGAGCAGATTTAAACAGCAGTTCTTGGATTGCAGAACTAGCAGATATTCAAAAAACTATATTGTCAATTAATTTCATATAATTATTTAAGGCAGATATCCAGGCCTACTTCTGACCTCATATTGTCTTTTTCGGGCAGGGTAGTCCAAGTTGTTGTCGCTCCAGTCATATGTGATTCGCTCCTCAGCTTGCTGGTCCATCCAGTAAAGCTCGTTGGTGCAGCGTTGCATGTAATCACGAAGACTGAGAAGGTTCTTCTGCCGAGCTGTGGAGTTTTCCTGAAAGTCAAAAAAAAGGTTGAATACTATTTTCTAAGACAGACAAATATTGAAATAAAACAAAAAAGCCTCACCAAAAGTCTGTTGTACTTCGCCTGCTGGCCATCCACACTGTCCTGTTATACAAGTTAAGCCGAAGAGTTTCAGGCGTCACTTACAGACTGTTTAAGTGTCAAATATTTGACTATCTCTGCTTTAAAACCTTTAATCAGTCAAAAACATACCCGGTTTCCAGTGACATACGGAGCAAGAGCCTCCACTTCACTGTGAAAAATATTATGTTCCTCCACTTCATTTTCGATGGTTGGCAGATCTTGCCCGAATCCTTTGTTGTTCAGATTTGCCTACACATATTTAAAAGTGTCTTTTTTCCAGGACTTTTATTTTACCAAAAGAAGGAAGTTGTTCTGTTTGATTACGCACCAGTTTCTCATCAATCATCTTTCCCCAGTTGACAGTGGGAAGCTGTTCTGATCTTGTGATGTTATAAATGCGATCATGGTCCTGGCGGAGCTTCATCACACGCACACGGAGCTGTTTCATGCTTTTGAATAGAAGAACAATCAGTTGGACATGATCAAGTCATTCAATTCAAATAATATGTGGAAGTGTGTTGTACTTTCGAAGAATTCACATGAGTTGTGACAATAAATATCTTAAATAATGGATTATGGTCTCAACAAGATGGATTATACCCACTCCTTTTCAATCATCTCAGCCTGAGGATGCTGAAGACGAGTGGCTTGTGCGGCATCGTCATCCAGACTTTTCAGCAGATCCAGTGAGTTCAGGATTCTCTTGTTTGTGTCCTCCTGATACAAAGGCTGCTTGCCCTCGTTGATTTTCCTGATGTCCTACAAGTACCAAATTTAAAGATTTGACATTTCTGACAGTGAAAAGCATGCATTCCACTTTTTTCCATGGACAAAAATGTTAATTATATCATGTCACAATACTTCAAATTCCACAAATGTCTTTACCCTGTTGAGATTCTGCTCCGTCTCAACAATATTCTTCTCCACCTTGTCGGCATTCTTCTGCAACTTGTCAATCAAGGTACCCAAATCATCACTAGGTGATCTGAGGTGTGGACAGAAAACAAAGCTTTTGTTGGAGCAGTAAATACACGGTCATTGATCCAAGCTCAGTACTCAAACAAATTCCTACAGCGAATGCAAATTTTACTATTACTGTAGCCCAAGCACAAACATATTTTAAACCCACGAGTTGCTTTGCAAATAAAGACAAACCTACAAAAACCCATTACGTTAAAAAAGGAGTTATTAGCTTTTTATCTGCACAAGTCCACTAACAAAACTATAAAAATGTCCAAAGTTCAGCATTGTAATTCAACAGCAAACCAGAGCATTCTTTACATTCTAAAGCAACACAATTTTCAAGTGTGTGTCTCAGACGTGACTAAACTTGATCGGTTTACACCATAATTGCCTAAAGGACAATTTTTTTTTTCTCATTCTGAATATCAACTGTCATTATAAAAGTCAGGACATGCCCATCTAGGTTATAAAATATCAGCAAGTGTTAAGCATTCTATAATGATAATGCTATGGCATTAAAATACAAAAGTGCCCAATAAAGCACTTTAGATAAGTAAAAAAAGGGTAATGATTGAGATATGTATTAGAGATAATTAATTATGGAAAGAATGTTATTTTAATCAGGGCGTTTGAAACCCAAACAGGTAGAACCGGTTTCTCACAAGTGCCAATCCATTACGTGTTGTCTAAGACTTTCTATTTCATTCAGTCTCTTACGATAAGTCTTGTTAGTGAAACCAATGATGCTTGAAGAAGAATCACTGTTTATTTTACAGCTAAAAAACACTACTGATTCAAATGTTTAAAAAAAAAACATTTAAAACCATGGAGAAGATTTTCTTTAAGTTTTAAGTTTGTGAGAATAGTATCTGTTGAAATTTCACATGAAGTTCTGGGAGTGGAAGATCTTGAAGCTCAGGTTCCCATGAGATGCTCCCATGCCAAAAAAGTGTAGAAACACATTGTTGGAAAAATAAATTCCAATAATTCCGAGGCTTTGGAAACAGCTAAATTTAAAAAACGTGTCTAATCTGTGTGCCATTTCTATCTGTCAAAAGCGGACAGACGAGTCACAAAGGTTGGCACAATCGACACTGTGTTCTGCTCGGTGAACAACACCCTGAACAGGATGATCTGAGCGGAAAACTATGCATTAAGAAAAAGACCTTTATACATCTGCAGCTAATAAAAAACACTCAACCAAGCTGAAAACATTTTCTTGAAATACTCTTCTCCAAAGCCGCTGTAAAACACTTTTAATATCTCATTTACTGTACAGCTTGATCAAAACTCAAGCCGAAACTCATCGTCAGGACACCACCAATGAAGATTCTTGTTTGAACTTGAACTGCTGTCACAGTTTCACACCACTAATAGAAACCAGCAAGAATTCTCACAACATTTCTTCAATTCGGGACTTTGACAGATTAAACCTAATACAAACTCAACGCTGTAGTCTGGTGGAAACACATATTGTGGTGTGATATACTGCTTTTCCCATTGACATTGTTAACACAGGTGCTTTCCTCTGTGAAAAAACTAGCTTTGTTTTACCTTGAACTGCTCTTAAGTCACTGTAAACTCAAACTCCTGTGATGAATGTGATCTCAATGCTTACAAACACCACAGAAGCATGAGGGTCTAGAGACCTTAAGGTCATTTTAGACGGTCCCTGGAGAGGCTGATGATTTAAAGTGCAATCTTTAGTTAAAACCGTTTCCTTTCAGATTTAATGCACTTTAAACAGAACAAATTTCACTCTCGTATCACGTAGCAACCAAGTTTTCAAGTTAACCAACCTGTTACAACACCACACCTTATTACAATAACCTCCGGTCAAGCAACACAAACCTGAATTACGTATTTGAAAGTGGAGTTTCAAAATAAATGTTAACTTGTGCAACGTGACTTAAACAAACTCGCCTGTGATATCCACACTGGATGTGCACACAGAAGCTCCGATTTAACCCTTTAACTCCATTTAAACTCAAACGTGCCTGACGTTGGATATAAGGTTGTCACTTACTTTTTTTCAGTGATGGTGTTCTTTTGCGTCTTTTTCCTGAACATGATGGCAGTTGCGGAGTTTCTCCGAGGTCCGGCTGCTGAGATCTCGCAGTGAGGGTCGCGCTCTGACGTCTGTCGCTCTGTAAACTACCTGGAGCGACGTACCGGACAGGTAAACACTTCACGTACAACGCCCACAGTGAATCAAAGAGCAAATACACTCCCACGAGCGCGCGCACTCTCGGAGACCGTCGAGGCTGCGCATGTGCGGAAAACACCAGCTCCATTTAATAGTACGGCTTAGTCTCCGCCTTTTTTTTTTGGGCGACATACCTGCAGCCAATCAAAGCAAAGGAGATGTCCTTTCAACTCAGATCAACTTAAATCAACGTGCTGCTTTTTATTATTTTAAATAAATATATTTATTTATTATTCATAAAGCAATATAAAATATGTATGTTATTATACACATACATATGGAGAGTGAATAAAGTTGGTGTTTTGATTTGTAATTTAAAACTGGAAAGGGAGATTTAGTGGCAGATGTTTTAAAAGTAAACTCTTAATTTCTATCATATCTTAAATGATTATCCTACTTTAAAAAGTGGCAATTGAGCCTGTCTTGTGTTTGGACGGTAAGTAGTAATGCTTTTCATTATAGGTTAATGTTTTTTTTTATTGTAATTCACTTATTTTAATCTAAGGCTCTTAAATTAATCTAGGCTCTTGTCACTGGCTCTTTAACACTACTCCAATGATTCTATTTAAACGTTTAAGTCTTATGGTAGACTCTAAACAAAAAAATGGCCTTTCCATATTTTGCAAAACATTTGAAATGTTTTAAAAATTATAGTTTTTAAAGCTATTAAAAATCAAATGATAAATTTGTTGACTTTAAATAGTAATTTACAGTGGTTGAGAAAAGGATCCACTTATCTTCAGGAGAGGAAACGTCCAGAGAGCTGGTTATTGTTGGATGGTTAGAAAGAATGAGTCATGTTTGCTTCTGTGTGTGTGTGTGTGTGTGTGTGTGTGTGTGTNNGTGTGTGTGTAGGTGTGTGTGCATGTGTGTGTGTGTGTGTGTGTGTGTGTGCGTGTGTTTGTGTGTGTGTGTTATAATGGAAACAGATGGGAAAGCATCACGGTTGGGACATGTCTCCCTTTACTTAATTTTTCACTTCTGTTGCATGGCCTTAGGCTGGAAGCTATGTAAATAATACAGCTTTTCTTTCAAAGATCAGTTCAACAGGAGTCGGATAAAAAACTGAAGCAAATTCCAACACAAGCCTGCTAAGCGAATCAGCCACAGACTAAATTTAAATCATTACTTAATTGTATATATTAAATACTAATAGTGTTAATTGAATATATTAGTTTATTTAAAAAATGCTATTCTAAATTGAATATCATTGAAGATTTTGTTTAAATAATATTGAAACTGGAAACTCTAGAGTGTGTGTTCAGAGACTATCAATACATTTCCGGTAAAGAAGAAAAAAGGTTGGTTAAATCCTTGCAGTCTCTTATTACAAGACGTGAGAACAACTCCTATAGGCAGAGAATATCTTAGCTTCTGTAAATGAATGCAAATAGATAAGATCCAGCAACACAGTCATTCATGAGCACAGTTCAGTTCTGGTACTTAAATATGAACTCTGTCATTTGCCCAAACTCATATCGTTTATATGTGTGTGTGTGTGTGTGTGTGTGTGTGTGTGTGTGTGTGTGTGTGTGTGTGTGTGTGTGTGTGCGTAGTGTAGTGTATATATAATAAATAGTGTGGATATAATAAGAATATAGACACATACATCCAAATATGTATATTTGAGTGAGTGACAGTATACTATAAAGATATATAAATGTGTGTGTGTGTGTGTGTGTGTGTGTGTGTGTGTGTGTGTGTGTTTATGTAATCAAAACCAAGCTGATCTACTGTCTTTCAGTGCAAGAATTGCTCAGATTCTTTCATTCTCTTTGTTAATCCTTGGCCTTTTCACTCGGATTATTTGTAACAAAGGAATGCAGTTGTTTCTAACACCAATGATCGAAGAGAAAAGGTCACGACAGAAATTTATCCAAGATGCAAATGAATAGTCATTTGCATGCTCTACTGATGGCGAGAAGTGTTCAGTGTAGGGTGAAATACTTTCAGTGAGTGGGATTGGAAGCTTCTGGAACAGGTGAGGAATTCCCTTACACACCCTGTGTGCATTCTCTGAATGCAGTTAATGATAAGATGTGACTGACGTGCGGATTCTCCTTTCGCAGACAGACCTGTGCAGCCAGATTCAGTCTTCTGATTTTTTTTTTTTTGTTGGTTGGTTGGTTGGTTGATTGGTTTTTAAACATTCTTCTGCCAGGATGGGTCTTGTTGAATTGGGCGTGTTGGGTTCCAGAAACGTGGTGATGAGCCTTTAAACGATCTATCATAAAACTCTCAGACGTATTATGGGCTGATGAACAGAGTGAAGTTTGGTCTGTACAGTGCCATGCTTGTTTTTCAGCTTTATTTTTTCAGTGGAAGCTGCGTTGTCCAAACATAGGTGGGGAAAATATAGTATTGCACACACTGATCTATACCTTTTCACCCGTAACAGACTGTATTTGATAACAGAAAAAAAATGCATTTTAATGAAGAATCGGTCAATCATGAATTTGCCAATAAGCAAAATAAAATGTAACTGTGGGTGTTCAGCTTTCTTATGAGAAAGGAGTGTCAGTTTTCCGGGCGTGAAGTTTTGAGTTTAGATGACAGGAGTGTCAGCACCAGTTTTCTTAAACACACATCAACATTTTATGACCATTAAAGGTGTGTCACACATTTTCTCTTTACCTTATGTTTAAGTCTAAAGTTACACACACAGTGAAGTGAACACACACAAACCCGGAGCAGTGGGCAGCCTTAGACCGTGGCGCCTGTGGGTCTTGTGAGGGTCAATGTCTTGCTCAAGGACGCTCCAGCTGGACCAGGATTCAAACCACCTCTAAAAACCCTACCCTACAACTGGACCAAAACTGACCTGGTCCCAACTCTTGTGTCCCGATAATGATGTACAGCATGTTCACACTGTCTGGCATCTCATCGGGACTTAACATGAATCCAGAGAATGGCTGAATCCTTCCTGAGACTCTGGACAAAGCCGGACGCCAAGGCTCAGTGAGTTTGAAAACCACCCAAAGACCCTCTGACACAAAAACTGCTGTGTTTCAGCAATTTGTTAAGTCCCGGGCACAGGCCAGCCAGCAGACAGCACATTGTCTCAGTCTGAATAGAGCAATGACCATCAGCCATCATACGGTACATAACTCTTCTCATCCGATCTAGAATTATCTAGTGGTGTTGAAATTGTACAGAATTCTAGAACTTTGGAACATAAAATCAGGGAGTCATTAACACCCCCCCCCCCAATGTCTGGCTGTGAAAAATCTTTAAACAGAAGAGTAAAGAAATGAGCTTGACATGCAGGTGACAGCCACGCCCAGCTCAAGTATGAGACCAAGAAGGAACCTGCTTGGTCGGGTTGAACATTGCAGACAGCTCAGACACACCTACATTCTGTAATGAGAAAGATTCGAGAAAACCAGCCAATCCAGCCTCGCCCAAGATACCAATTGGCCTCTTATTTAAATAAAGAAATAAATATTAGTTTGGTATACACTTAACTTACAAAACGATGCTGTGTTGCTGGAAGCACAGCAAAGTCGTGATTTTCCTGTGTTTGCCCAAGATGGAGAAAGTACATTGCCTTCAAGATAAGGCGAGTGTCGACAGAGTGACCGTGAAAGATCAGAAATCTGCACTGATTTACTATGCTATCTAAAACACGCAGCCTCGCCCATTCTTTTACTATTTATGTCTTTTTACACCTCACATCTCCATGTCATTCAATGTATGTCAAGTGTGGAAGTCACGGTTGTAGGAAAGTGACAGTTCATTGTTTTTGAGTATTTCAAACAGAAGGTGCTTACAGATCAATACTTCATTTGTACAATATAATGTATACAAAAAGTTTAATTGATATTTTTCCACTTAAGGTCTTGAGGTCATCAGAGCAGAAGCAAACATGATAAAGGTCTACAGAGGTATTGTTAACTATTAGGATTAATAAAAGGTCGAATCTGTATGTAAAATGAAGAACATTTATTAAATGATGTTGTTGTAGTAGTAGTCAGGCCACAAGCGTGTTGTTACTGTTCTGATATAGGAAAATGAAGCAGATAAAGGGCTTAATACAGACTGCCGTTACCTTACTTGACCACTAGAAGGAGCCTCGTCGTTTTTTGAGACCGAAAGTGGCTGACTATCAATAACAATAATTATTACTAATTCTTACAAATGCGTGGCATGTTTTTAGCCGCATGTATCCTTATACCCATTGTTTAGTTACGATAATTATGGGAGGCATTTTATCTTATAAAATGAGCATTAATGAGATGGGCATATGTCAGAAAATCATCTCTCTCATTTATTGACGTGAGATAATATTATACAAACTATTTTTATTCTCGTCTGAACTTGCTGATTTCGCGTTTCATTTAACACGCTTATTTTTGGAGTTCAGAGCTGATAAAGAAAATCTAGGAATTGATTTGGATTTGGCTTACGCTGTGAAGTAAGCCGACATGATATTTAAGTTACAGACAAATGTCTAGGTGCGGAAATTTGAAACTCCCTCGATGTTTAGGCTGCAGCGAGGACAGGTCAACAGCCACGCTATTAATCACGGTTATCACGCGCGTGCACGCGCACACACAAACAAACACACGCGCGCGCGCGCTCACACACAAATAGTCTACATTCAGCAAAATCTAAAACCATTTTGCATTGGATATATTCGGGCATCTTTCCAAATCTGCCTCTGGGTTATCTTTACGCATACGCAGCTCATTCAGTCCTACTGAAAATGACAGTGCGGCTCAGACGTCAAGTGTCCTCATGAAAAGTCAAAGTAGTGACCAGAGGGCTCTCGGCAAGACGTAGATGCTCTCTAACAGACGGCCAGGTCAGCACCAAAACCACGTGTCTTACAGATTAGAAACTGGCATAGGTCTCTCTCTCTCTCTCTCTCTCTCTCTCTCTCTCTCTCTCTCTCTCTCTCTCTCTCTCACTGTGGCAGTTGCTGTATCATTGATTTAATGCTGAATAAATGCTGAATCTTGAACGCGACGTGACATCGCAGTGATGTGTTGGATGCAAATAACGGGAGGCATCGTTTAATTCCCTTCTGAGAACAATATTTCAACCTCTACGTCTCTTGGATGCAATGTCCTGTCTGAATCACCGTGGGAGAGAACTCGAGAGGTTTGATGGACTTTCGCTCATTTATTGGTAAGTTCTGGTTGTGGTTGTGGGTTTTTTTTAACAAGGTGTGATTTGGGTATTTTGGAGAATGTGGTCATCAGTTAGGCTTTTCAGTTTGCTTTTAAAACCATTAAAAAGTTAATGGTTTACTCTGAAATTAACTTTGAGACGATGTTATTGCAACCAATTTATCAATGTTTAGAACGCATTCGTGTTTATTTAAAGTAGAGGTCGTTTTAGCCTATATGTTTCTGCAAATTTTTTTTTAAATTTTTATACACAATGTGAGAGAATTAAGTGTATAATAAGCTGTTGATCTATAATAAAAAAAAAAAAAGAAATGACGATTATTATTATCATCTGATTATTGAAGGAAGATCGACCTTCTGATGCAAAATAAATACACATCTTATTTTCCTTTAAAGTGTTTTTCCCCTCGTTTTTTTATTCCATTATTGCCTTGATTCTTTCAAATCTTTATCAAAGAAGAATTAAGATAATCCAGAAATAAATAGTGCAATAAAATGTGCCAAGATGTTAACTTTTCCATTTTGACAAGACTTAAACCTCCCTCTTATATTATTAACATGTTTATATAGTTATTTTATATAGTACAATATAGTATTAACGTCTAATTGCCATTGTACAAACATTTTTTTATTTACGTTTTCTTGTAAACATTTGTTTTATTGTCTAGAATACACTGGCAAGTTTTAAATCCTTAATAAAAATATTTCAAATAATGCACTGTACTGTATTATTGAAAAAATAATAAATCAATTTAGACTGTCAAAAATCTTTACATTGTTAATTCTTATACTTTTATCTCAGAGTACTAATGGTTGCTCAATTCCGCAGGCAAACAGAACACTCATGTGTACATTCTGTAGCTGTTCTATAGAAAGTTATGCTAATTACACTTGCAAATTAGCCATTAAATAATAACAGACAGCAGCACGTGCAATTTACAAAGAATCTGCCTGGTGACATGCTAAATATAGAAGGTGGTGACCAGGACAAGAGTTTAAGCTGAAGATATGCTGTTGAAATATAACCAAAAGACGCTTCTCTAAACATGATAAAGTGGAGAGATGTGCAGCTAGAGACTCTAGTGTATATTTGACACTATTAATTGTATTAATTTTAATTAACAAATAGATGTGACAACCAGTTAAATAAAACAATTTCACTAAATTATTATTTTGACGTAAACGTGGTTTTGTAACTGGCTCTGTTGATCAAGTAATGTTTAATCAAATACAGTTTTAGGTACTTTGACAAGTAGCTTGTTCCTAATAGTGAAATCAAAACCTTATGCTCTGCATGTTGTGGATTTACACTGAGCTTGCATTAGAAAATGATTTCATATTGATGAGACTAATATACCCCAGTTATGAGGATTAGGGATTTCTCAAATGTGTTTTAACAGCCTAAATCTCATTCCACAGGCTTGGCAAATGTTAAGTTTCTAGAAATGTGCCCTCTACCAAGATTCTGCATGACATGTTACTGCATCACAAACCTCTTTGTATTGGAAAATTAAAATGCATTTCTAATGAACTCTGCTTTGCCTGCTGCTGCATAAGCTGTGTAAATCAATAACTGAAGTAACGTAAAGCGGATTAAATACAATTTCTTGGAGCGTTGGATCAGTAAAAGACCTTTTTTTTCAATCCAAAGACCAAAGCATGATATTTTCTTATTAATTCCTTTTTCCATTTTTTTTTTTGCCAAAAATGGCATTTTAACACCATTGTCAAAAAACTAAATACTATTGATTTATTTTCAACCTCTTGGGCTATAACGTAGTAAATATTTCAAATATCAGCTGAGTTAAGCAGTTTATCTGCCTTGATGCTTTATTATAATGTCTTGTTAACCTAACTTTGTGGTCATGTTTTGTCCGGTTTATAGATTTACATGCTTCGTAGATTTAATAAGCTATGGTATATCTGAATTTTTGTGCTATAACCACAAGTAGCATGAAAGTTATTGTTTCTGGTATCTTTAAATAAAAATATAATAACTATATTATAATAATAAAAAAAAATGTTTTACTCGAATGTATCTATCTATCTATCTGTCTGTCTGTCTGTCTGTCTGTCTACCTGTCTCTCTGTCTGTCTGTCTGTCTGTCTGTCTGTCTGTCTGTTCAACCGTCCGTCCGTCCACAAGGTCCACATGCATCCGTCCATTTGTCTTTCTAAATGTGTCTTTAATTTTATAAATTAAACAAATATTTTTGCTTTTGCTTTGTACATATTTGTAAATCAAATCAAATCTAATTATTTGAAAAAGCAAACAAAATCCTGTTCCCTTTCTGTAATGTGAGCAAAGCAATTTCATAAAATGTTTATCTGTAGCTGTGCTGTTTGTGTGTTGCCAACATTAGGTTTGATTAAAAGTGTTGGCTGGTGTGTGTGTGTGTGTGTGTGTGTGTGTGTGTTTTGAAATATCCTACATGACCTATAGAGGGCAATCATGAGCCCAGAAAAATAGCTGTTAGTAAACAGGTCAGACTGGCCTTTCAGACTGTTTCAGATTAACCCATTTCACCATGTTGGGTGGTCCAGAACGGAAACTTGGCATTTGACTAAAGCCGCCACCCTCTTTATTTCTGAACTGAAGGATGTTGAACTCTTCCCAGATGAAAAACAAACAGAGGCTATGAGTCAAAACGGACACTTCCCTGTGCATCTCCGCTGTTATGATTTCTCAATGTGTACTGGATTATCCAATAATCTGATAACAACCCACTGTCCAGATCTGGTGATTATAGTTCTGATGCAGCGAGTGGTTGTCATGGCTGCTTGGAAGAAATCTTTTCTTATCTGTAATGTATAGGCTGTGCTGCATTTACAACAATGCAAACAGGTATAAAATAGGATGAAGCACAATCTCTTTGCATTGATCCATGTGTATCAAGTAGAAGCAGGAACTGATTGTATTGAAATTATCAGTTTGCTAGAAAATTTCAACTATGCACTGCTTTTGTTTTTGCATTTCATTATTAATATGTGAATGGAAGTCATGTAGTGTATATTTCAACTTTCTAAATCCTTTAGAATTATCTTTAAATAAGTAACATTTCTAGTTTTTTATAATAAAACCTTTCATATTTATGGAATTGTATGGAATCTACAAATTATGTGTTTTGGTTTGTTTTTTTTTTTATATTTTTTCTAAGTTAGTCTATACAAAGATCAAAAGGAAAAAGTACATCTAATGTAATGTAACGGTTTAAAACAATGGCATTGTGAATCAAAGATACAATTTTTATGGAGAAAAAACTTTATGGGGAAAAAATGATGGATTATTTGCCACCTCAACATATATTCATAAAGCCATTTCCACAATACAAAGAAGCTTTTAGGGGTCAGTCTTTTACATAATAATCCCAATGTCAAATTGCAAAGGGACTAGAAGGAAGCTTATTTCAGGTGTTGAGTTGAATTGAATTGAATTGAATTGAAAAAGCCTTTAATTGTCCCACAGCGGGAAAATTTCATGTCACAACAGTAGACATGATTTGTGGTTTGTGACTCCTGGTTTGTGTGTGTTCACTTCACTGTAAGTGTAACTTTGCTGGATGGTTGAATGCAGAGCACAATTTCGATATAATTCCTAGTGGTCATATTGACTAACTCTCCTCACTTACACTCTCTCTTTCTCTTACTCTCTCTCTCTCTCTCTCTCTCTCTCTCTCTCTCTCTCTCTCTCTCTCTCTCTCTCTCTCTCTATATATATATATATATATATATATATATATATATATATATATATATAAATTTATGATATAAGTAATGCAGTAAGGCCATAACCAATCACAACTCACTTACAATTATAACGAAGCTCAGAAGAAGAAATATTCAGTTCTGCTCATTATTTTGCAGCATCACAGAAAATGCAAAAATGTTTTCCAAAATTAAAAAGTAAAATTGAATGTTTGTGCTTGTAGTAATTTTACTTACCTGAAATAAAAGAAACTTTTCAATCTCTTTACATATTGACATTGGAATTATTATGTAAAAGTCTGAGCCCTAAAAATTTATAAAAAAAAGAAAAACTTGGCTTGAAGTTGATTGACAGGTTTTTCCTAGAATGTCTGCGCTTGATATGTGTATTTGAAAATCACACTTGACACATGACCTCATAATAGGATTTTCTGGAGAATTTGAAGGGATGCCAAACAGATTGTTTTAATTTATTGTTGGTTTGTGTGATAAATGTAAAAGTAAAGCTAGTGATGTTTGGGCCCTGCAAAAGCTAATCCTCAAATTACATCATTTCAGGCTGTGAGTTTGGCACAAGAATGATTTAGTCGCTTCGTCACTTGCCAAAAAGCTTCTTTACTGCATGTTTTCTTGTTGTTTTTTTTTTTTTTTTTTTACTGTGTCACGTTTTACTGTGATGACTGTGTTTAAAACCACATTTTCTGTAATAGTTTCCAGTTGTTGCTTTAACACTGCACATTTTAACAATGGACAAGGAAAAGGAAAGAAACGAGAAGGAAAAACGTCCCACACAGGTTGTGTTAGCCTAAGCAGCTAATTCTGTGTGCCTTGTTGTGGACTTGAGTTGTAAAAAGAAGTGCATGGTTGTTGAGGTCCAGGGACACTAAAGCGACAAATCAGACATAGAACATAATTTGTTGAGACTAAGTGACAACTAAAATCTCTTTTAACCGGACTATGCCATGATAAGGAAATGCACTTGGTTGAAGGACCAAAAAGCTTGTTCATCTGTGTGGAACCGTGTAATCCATCTATTGCGTAATTCTACAAAAAACACTTGTTTAAATATCAAATAAAATTTGCCAGGAAAGCCCTCAGCCTTGCACAGCATGAAGGTGGAAAGTAGCTTTAGCTAAAAATGGAAGGTTCGCACAAGCCTTTCTGAGTTCACACGGATTTAGGATTTTGTACCTGAAACAATCAGTCATGTCACTTAACTAGTTGTTCCATGACATGTGTCTCTAAATATTCCTGCAAAAAATCATATCTGAAACTGATTTGTGATTTTAAATATTTCTGGACCAATGATTGGCAATCATCACATAAAATGATGACATTTTGGTGTGAAAATGAGATAATACGAATAAGTATTGCTTACTCTCAGATACAAATTATTCTCAAAGGAGCCTAAAATGTTAAAATCCTGGAAGCTCGTGACATCGGTGTCTTGTTGTGTGTGTGAAGCATCTTTGGCTTCGTCAGAAACTTTCAATATTGGGCTTTCCGGTTCGGCAACCACCTGTTCCGGTCATCGTTTGAGTGTCATCAAAAATTCTGCTTTTGTAAAAACACAGCTCTGCCCCCTCTATTGCATAAGATTTAATCTGTGGGCAAAGTTGGTGATGTTTAGGATGATCTGTATTAGAGGGCTGTGACAGTGGATCATGTGGCTCGCGCTGTACCGGACCTCCGCGAGGCGCTGATCACGAGAGGAATGGGCAGACGCCTAGCGGTTCTGGATGCGCAGAAGTCTCTTCAAAATGCCAACATTCTCGGTCATGTACAAAGGAGCTGTCATGATTAGCAGGTAAAGACGTTTGTCGTGTCGTGTTTGTTGCGTGAGTTTTGCGGTTCACGAGGTCGAGATCGAGCGAAACGCGTCCGACATCTGCGTCGAGAAACCACAACGAACGTTTGTTTCTTTTCCGCTTTAACCGATTGTTTTGGCGTCTTTTGGGTAACTTTGAATTTGCAGTTGCTCGACTTGTCGTGTTTTTACTGGCGCCCAACTGATGCACTTTACGATGCGATCAACGGTGGCTGCCTTTACGTTCAACTGGTTTTGCGTTTGACACAAATATAAGGAAAATGTCTAGAGGAGTTTTAAAAATGCAATTTCTCTTTGATTGAGGAATTAACAGCAGTGTGAGGATGCAGTATAATGTGCTCTAATCACCCAGAGATTAAAATGTTTTCGCGTACTCGATTAATCAATTCACTTCAGGTAATTCCCAGTCTATTTCAATTGCATTCGAGCTATAGGGGTCTACATTTCTGAAGTAAATATTATTTTAAGGCTTACAGAGAATATAGTTGTGTTTATATATAGAGTGTGTGTGTGTGTGTGTGTGTGTGTGTGTGTGTGTGTGTGTGTCTGCTATTATTACATTCAGTGTGTGTGTGTATACGTCTATTATTAATCTAAATGTATACATTCGTTGTCTACAAGTTCTTCTTTTGGTCGTTTTAGCATCTGATTTGCATTGTTCAAATTAAGTTTGAAGTCCAAAATATAAAATACATCATTTAGTAAGACAGAAATGTGATATGCACATTTAAGTGAAGTAAGACTAAAAAGCTGGAATCCTTTTGGATGATTGTATTAATGCAACCAAATGTAAACGGTGTAGTAAAAGTCAGTTCCCCCAGCCAACCGAGCTGGGCATCTTTAATTAAGTCATTTATTTTACTTGATTCAAATGACTTAAGCAAGTAAAGGAAGCATAATTACTGCTGCGCGGCTGCAAAAAACGAGAGATTACAGAAATTAGGAGCCCGTTCAAAGTGTACGTGTTAAATATTTAATGCTGATCCCCAATGGCAAAGACCTGATACTACTAATAGTGCAAGGCACTCTGAGCTGCTGCTTGTCCTCACTGGTTCAGTCTATTTTATGTAAAATATACAACTTCGTCCCTTGCCAGCCTATAAATATCTCCTGTATTAAAATGTGACACGTCTCGGTATTTTCTGTTCTGTGCCCAGGACACTGATGGGTCCTTATGGAGTAGATCGAGCCGTTCATTCTATGGAATTTACAGACTGCGAGAATGGATTAGGTAAGTGTATGTGTGCATGTGTGTTTGTGTCATCATTTCTACCCTTTAACTTTTAGCAGATTTGTCAAAACATTTGTTCGATCTGTCTTCACTCTTTGAGCTAAAATTACAATTGATCGAGTGACAAAAACAGAGGAAACACAAATGCTTCTTTATCTCAAACAATCTCTGACAACAAGAGTTTGAAGTGAAATAGCAGACAGCACATGTTTGGAATAAAATGATGACATCAGTTTAGGATGCTGTTGTTTTCTTGTCTTTCAAGCCTTTCACGCTATTTGTCAGATTTATTTTGAAGCCTGAACTCCCTCTTTAAGAAAACATCAAAAACCATTTTTTGAAGCTCTAAGCTCCTTAAACCTGTCCTTCCTGCATCCCAACTTGCATAGTCAACAATCTATTGTGTTCCTAGAAGATTCTTTTCTGGGAGATATTTCCATAAATATTCCACAAGCAGTGCCCTGCATAAACACGGATTAAGCTGATTTTTTCTAACAATTATTTTCCTTGCTCGCACGACCAGTTTTAAAACTTTTAGATGATAAGGACAGTGTTTGCTCATTAAGGGATTTAGTAGTATAAAAAATATATGTTTTAAAAAGAACTATCTTTGGCGAGTAACAATACTAACCAACAATAGTAACGTATCTTCAGATAAACCTTAGTGACATTGAAATAAGTTGATTTTTTAAATGTGAAGGCAATAAAATGAATGAGGCATTTTATCCAATAGAATCTATTTGTCAGAAACAAATGGTTTTAAAAAGAGAAGATATATTTTCAAGCTTCTTTACATGGGTTTAGCTATTGAATATAACTTTAACTAATGAGAATCGTCTGTGTTTAACCTGCTTTGTAAAGGATTGGCTGTAGAGTTTACAGGACGAAGATCGTTTTGTCTCTACGGAGATTTGAGATTTACAGAGTTGTTGTTGTCTGCTGAAATCCAATAAACTCATTTTAGTGAATCTCATTTCATGTGACTCTCGCTGAACATACCTTAAGATCTGAAAATTGTAAGGACGGTTACAAAATGAAATATCAAAATGAAGTACTATAAAAAACTGAAAGAGTTTCAACCAAACACAAGTAAAGTCGTCAAACTTATCGTCAGTCTTACCTATGTCAGTCTTATCGTGTACTCATATACAGTATATATATATATATATATATATATATATATATATATATGCCTTGTTATATATAAACTGTATATATATAAATATTATGAAATAATTAATATAATTAAAAAATGAAATGAATTTAAAAGTTATAAAATACTGCTCAAATTGTTAAAATTTGTTTAAATTCAGATACATTAAAAAAGGATAGCAAACGAAACTAGTTACACTAAAAATGTAAAAATACTGTAAATAATCTTTTTTTACTTTAGTCTTTTTAAATGGTAAAGCACTTAAACCGTTTTTGTGATTTATAGGGTTCCCTGAGTAATGTAGAAACATTTTAAGAGACGCACAAAAAGCATTTTTTTAATCAAACGATTGTTTAACGCCACGTTCTCGTGACAAGCTGAAGCTCTTTCAGCTAATGCTTGCAAATCTATCTATTGTCCAAAGTCAAAAACTACAGTCTGCTCTGTCTGAAAACAGATCTTACAGTCACGTTTGATGAAATCCATTATGCATATTATCATTGCTATTGCATTGCACCAGCAAAGTCTCAAAAATGATCCAGCGATAATAAGCTTTTGTGTGGAACTACGGTTTGATGAATAAACGTAATATGCTCAAGTGTGTTTTGTGCATGTCTTCTTAAGGAATCAAAGTGATTGGAGGTGTGAAAGAACTCACAGGCGAAGAATACGGAGTCTACGTGAAGAGGATCTTACCTGGAGGCTTAGCTTCCAACGATGGTAATTTTAATTTAGATTTTAACAGGTCATCTTAGTTTTTCCCCACCCATTAATATTTTTCACTTGGCTAAAAATCAATAATGCTTCCAGTGATTCATCACAATTTAGCAACTAGTAGGAAAAAAAAAACAAAACAAAAGAATTTCAAGCTTTAGATGTTGACAGGTTCCGTGGGTAGAAACACAACATATGTTCATCTTTTCAGTCAGGAAAATTCCAATCCGCTCTGACTCACAAGCTTAATCAAATAGCTTTGTCACTATATTTCTCATTCCATTTGTTAATGGTCAACCAGAAAAATCCGTCTTGTTATTAGAAATCAACACATTATCTACATCACATGTCATAAACTTCCAAATGGAATAGACACCAGGAGATTCCTGACCTTCCAACACCTGAAACAGTGGCTATATTTAGATATTTATCAGAAAACAATGTCAATGCAGCTGTGTATATATTTCGGCGAAGCAGATTGTGGTTCTCCGTGCATATACCTCTGCTTAAGTCTCTCACGTGTGAAGGGGAGTTTAGCGTCATCCCTGTGCTTAGAGTTAATGCCCCTGACGGACTGGAATTAGAGTCTGTCTCCCATTCTGCCGCTGCCGAGCACGGGTATCTGAGAGCTTATGCGGGAGCATGCGCACTGCAGGAGATTTGCTTGTTTTGAGTCCGTGTGCTCGCTTGCTGACAGCCCACCATTCAAGCCAAGCCTCGTTTTTTTTTTTTCAATTCGGCTCGCTGGAAAAAGAAATCAAACCTGAAGGTGTTTACCCCTCAGACAGATAATCTGAGGAAATCTTTGTGGTAATCCAGGATGACTAAAATCTGACAATAGAAAGGTGATCTTAAAGAGAAGCGCTCTGAGCGGAGAAGAACATCGCTGACCTCTTTGAGAGTTTCAGATTAGATTGGGTTTGACAACATATCACTTAGGTGAAGTCTGAAGTGGTTGAGGAGACGTACGTAACCGTGGCACACATCTGAAAAAGTTGCTCTCGGGTCTGCCTGAAGAGAGGAATGGGATTGACAGCTCTGACATTATTAACTGAACCCATGACGTTGCTTTTGCTTAAATTCTGTTAGCTAAAAATACTAAAATGAAAAATGTGTCAGAAATGAGAATCAGGATTTTATTTTAATTTTAATAATAAAAAAAAAACATTGGCCATCAATTCCAGAGTTGCTGGGATTGGCTCCAGCTCACAGTCACAGAGAAATGGGAAAAGCGTTAGATATTATGGATGGATTTTATAAATAATTATATAATTCTATGAATAATTAGGTCTAAAATTATAGCTTAAAATAAATATTAATAAATATTTAGATTGTTCCCACAGAAATAATCTATACGGTATACTTACTTTCAAAAAGCTGTTCAGTCTCATGGCTTTTTATACTGTCTGATATTCAATTAAGTTTTCAGAACCAAAATAAATATACTAATCACGTTCTTTTTAAAATATACTTTTAAAACGTTTTTGCCAAGTCCTTACAAATGCCTCTTACTAAAATGGAGTACTTGGCATAAAAGAAAGTGGACGGCTCACACATGGTTGTGTCTTTTTAATGTTAGGAAACCTGCAGCCTGGAGATCAGATTTTGGAAGTGAATGGTGAAAGTTTGATTGGTGTAACTAGTGAAAGGTGAGTCATAACATGTCTGTCTTATCTATTCCACATTTCCAGCCAATTTTCTTCAACAATTGTAATGCAGAATTGTGCTGAGCTCATTACAATCCAGTGTAATGCATTTGTTTTCAGAGCTGTGGATGTTCTCAGAGCAGCGTCTTCAACCAATCACATGCAGCTTCTGATAGCCAGGGATGAGGATGCCAGGTAGGTCTTGGGAATTAATCCTTCATTTAGACATATACGTTCCCTGTTCATCACAAAAGTCCGCAAATTCCAAATGCTTTACATCCATTGAGCATTCTCATTAACTTACCTGATCTGAGGTGATTTAATCCAATGATAGAACAATTTTATCTCCACCACCATTGAAACATGCTTAATGATATTTATTAATTAGATCTGGCTTTTGAAATCATAGATCTACTAGATTCTCAAGCATTTTTCTAGATCTCTTCATGCACTGTGCGTGATCCCAGATGTATTTGAATCTGTGCGCTGACCTCAGGAGCCTCGGTCACATGACTCAGAACGGGAATTGCATGAATGGAGAAGGCTCTCTGCATTTTGTGCATACGGGGAAAGTAAGCGAGGGGAGAATGAGAGCCGACTCACAGTTTAAGCCATGATGAGATGAATCCTTGAGTCTCCGTGCTTTAATCTGCGTTCTGCCTTAAACCAATGTGCATTGAGGGGATTACGTCCTCTGCCTTCCCTCCACGTATCAACAACCTGGAAGTCTTAGTGAAAGAATGAGTGCATTTATTTGGGTTATTGTTTGAGTGTGTTGATGTCTGGTCTGACGTTGCTCCACACATGCTTTTTTTCCTCATCAGTCCGCTCTTCTTAATCCCTAATCATAACCTGTACCAAGGAAACTCGCACTGTAAGCTGTATCTAGGAGCACGCCTCGCGTCTAAGACATAGTAAGAGCTAAAAATACAAATCTGGTTAGAAGAACTGTAAGAATGTTTGGCTGTTGTCCACAGACCTCTGAACCTATTTAGTTCTTTTAAAAGTAGTTAAAACAAGCAAAGATCTGCTTAAGAGCGACATGTGGGGAAAGAGGTTGGGAGATGAAGCTGCTCGCTTCCTGTCAGGAAATAAACCAAAGATTGTCAGAAGTGGTCTATAGTATGTACAGTGGGAACAGTGGTGTAAAGTTTGTACTTGAGTTAATGGGTTTTGTGTTACTTTATTGAAGTAGTTTTTGATTACTTTGGTTACTTGTACTTGAGTATTGTACTTGGTTACTTGAGAATCTAAAATATAAGCAACTTTTACTCTCTTTTTGACTACATTTTTGACTGAGTATTTGACCCTTGACTCCACTATGTTTGAATGGACACTTACCTATTACTTGTTACATTGTATTTGTGCATGCAACAAGTCGGCATTTTATTCTGCCGCGGTTGATTAGGATAGTAAGGCGATGTCGTCATCTGCAGGGTGCTGAAGGTACTGAATGCCATTTATCAGCTAAATCACGTGATTTAGCAGTTGCACTTTATTGCACATTTGAGTTTGACTGAGACTGACTTTTTGTTCTTTTTCTATTTATCTATTTTCTTCTGCCTTTCTGAAACAATGAGGTGTTACATTTTCTTTATGTCATTTATCTATATTGGAAAATAAAACCTCATAAATAAAGTGTTTCTTGTTTTTCACATTTCTTAAAATGTAAGTTAAATACTTAAGGTCTTTTAAAACCGTATTCGTCATGACTTTAAGTCTTCTTGGAATTCGTGACTTTTTACTTGTACTGGAGTCATTTTTGTAGTATGGTATGTGTACTTTTACTCAAGTATGGTTTTCAGTTACCATAAAAATACTGGAGAACGCATCAGTTTTCTTATTTTAAGCCGCTTTATTACAAACCCATTGGTTTTACTCGTAGTTTTTCTCACAGTACTCATAGTTTTTCACCTTCATTGATAAATAAATTACCCCGATCAATAACACAATGCTGGCAATGTATGAAGCGGATCAGCCGGTTTGTGTCTGCCAGTTGAATTGAATTTTTAGAGAGAGTTTAATGAGTGTTTTGTAGCTGGTCGTACACAGGAGGCAAACCTTCTAGAAGATTTACTTTGTCTGGGTAATATTCCTCGCATTCTGTACTAAAGGAATTATGTCCCACCAAATTATTTTGGCTCTTACATCATTTGAGGGCAGGATGGACTGTTATGTCATGTTGGTGTCTATGGCTTTTTTATTTTTTTTTAACAAAGTTGATTTTAAAGTGATTTCAGTTGCATGTTAATTCCTTTTTTGTCGTTTGTAGACGAGAGTTTGCGGAACTCCTTGAAAAATACGGCTCAAACGGAAGCTCGGGATCTACTAGGAATTCTCCTATTCAGCATAGTATGTATCTACATCCGTGTTATTGATAGACAATATGGATAAATGGCTATTTTATATTTGATGTAATTAACTGTTGTTTCCGTCAACTTGATTGATTCAAGTATTTGAAACATTATATTTATAATTAACATTGACGCTATAATTGACATTATAATTAACATTTTTAATAATATTTCAGGCCATTAAATAGGGAGCACAAGTTTTAATGAAAAGCACATTGAAGACATGATTTACTAAAGTCCAGATTTTATATACAGTGCATGAATGAACTAAAACAAAGACGTTAGGTTTCCTTTAAATGGAAAATTAAAATGCTGGAGAAAAAACGACTGGTAAAATGGCACGAGATAACACACTTGTGCATTATCCAGCTTTGAACATCTGATTCTGCCAAAGGGAAGACGCTCCACGGGAATGGGGTTAAAAAAAGCGACCCATCTGCTTCCATAAGTGTGAAATATTCAAATAATGCCACTGGCTTTAGGCACAAATTTTAAATTTAAAAGTGCAAATGAGATGGTGCTCCACAACTGGTCAGATGGCTTTCTCTTGTTGTTTCAAACATACACGCACTGTGTTTGTTTTGCACAGCTTTTAAATGACCCATCATGATTAGATGACTATCTTTATTTATTATAATGATAAGACTAGACCTATTGTGAATCCTGACATAATATAACAAGTTATCTTTTAATTTTGTTTTGAAGGAATTTGAAACTTGAATTATTCTGTATCTTTGTTTTAAATAATGTAAAAAGAGTTTATAGTTTATACATATTTATATTTTCTTTTTAATTGAATTTCTGACCTATTCTAACCACCACCATCTTTCTTCGTGCTAAAGCAGGCAGATACTTAGACAGCACCTCATCAGGCTCATCGTCCAGATCCCAGAGTCCTTTACTGCTCAGCCCTGCTGGATCTCAGAGCAATTACAACAATGCCGGACCCCTGCTGCGCTCCCTGAGGTGGTATTTACGCACGTCATTAGATCTTTCCTGACCTGAATAATGACGTTTGTGTGGTTTCAGTCACCCGGGTGAAGGCGTCATCCAGCTCATATCCGTGGCTCGTACCTGTAGTTTGGGCATCACTATCGGTGGTGGATCCAACAAGCCTGATGGTCCGGCCGTTTTCATCCAGGAAGTGCTGTCTGGTGGAGACTGTCATCGGGTAAGAGAGTGGCAATTCCGGTAGATGAAATCTGGATAAACACATTTTTGTCATACAATTGAGGACAAATGTATTAGCCCACCTACAAAATAGTCATTGTTTTAACGTATTTCAAAGGTGCTTTTAAAAAGAGCAAACACTTTTTTAGACAGTTAACTAGGATCTCTAATAAAGCTGTGCTAATATTGTCTTTTAAAGCTATTTTTTTCTGCTTTACTCTGTTTAAAGTACTATAGAAAAACTTTAGTTCAAGTTCAGTTAAATGAGTTCAAGTCCCGTTAAAAAGCACTTTTCCCATTCATAGTTTGTCCCAAAGCAGATTTATAAATTTACGTCATTAAATTTCATTATATCCGTTGTTTGGCGACATTTTGACTACGACCAGTAATGGAGGGCGAGAGGAACATTAAACCTTGGGATAACCCGACTCACTGGTGCCAGTCTCTGACATTCTAACACAAAAAAAATTGAGATTGAGTTTCATGTTTTTCTCAGGAGGGATTAAAAATACCAGATTAATTTTAATAGTGGATAGTGAAACAGTTTACTATAATGAGCGAAAAAGCCAATGTGCTTGCATCTTGAGAGGTGCCTGACATAAGAACATGTGTATAAACATTTAGTTAGAGGAACAGACAATAGTGAATCTCACAGTTTGCTTAAGTGTTTAGCCTGAGCTGGCGAAAGAAGCAGATTAGAAACCTCCTAGAATCGTTCTCCCAACAAGGATCACTGGGTTCTTTACACCTAGCCATTAATCTCCGACACATTTAGCCATCTTTATCGCGGAGGACTTGGATTAAACCAAGGATGACATCCTAGAATGTCAGCCTACCGCGTTATAACCTGATCCAGAGCAAAGGATTTCTCTTAAGTAGGTAAACGTCTCTCCGAAATCTCTAAGCAATTTATCCCCCGTTTTACATTGTGTCTTATCAAGTTCCGTGTGTCTTTCCTCCGAGAGGCAGTGTAAGCGACTGAAAGCTCTCTGGGTTTGCTGGACAGTGCTGTGACAGCACACTGTAGAGGTCAGGTGTAGAGAAGCCTGTCCAGGACGTCCACCTCCCTCTGGAATATTACACTCCAGCGGCCGGAGCAGATGCACATTTCACCTTGTGCTGAACCCCAGATATTCGATATCTCATATTTTATAACACTTTTTTTTTTAAAGTGCCGTGTCAGTTTTTAATTTGTATGCATTAGTTGAGTCACTGGAAATAATACGTACAGGATAATTTCATTACTTTATTTAAAACGAACGACTAATACCATTATAGTTCATTTATTAGTATTTATAGCATGTCAAAAATGAACTATGAACTATGAAATCAAAAGAGTATTATGCAAAAACTTTAATCAAAAAAGACTTATGAGTAAATTTTCTTGTATTACCATTACTACTGTAAAGTATGTGATTTTCCTGGATTTCGTGCATTATCAGTCAAGTCAAGTTAGGTTTTATTTATAGAGCGCAGATTTACCACAACCGTAGTTGATACAAAGTACTTTCAAGAGTCAAATAGCAAAATATAAAACAAGTACATTTAAGAACAACCAAAAAATTAATTCATAAAACATTTCAACACCAATTTATGATTCCAAAGTATATGCATGAGATACAAAGGTGTTTAGGTTGAAATCTACTTTGCACATTTTGGAGCTATATTGGTCTAAATAGAGGTAAATGTTGATATAGAATATAATACAATATATGCCAAATAATTTACTTAGCTTTTTTTGTTTATTGACAAAACCAGCAAACTTCATTCTAACATCAATATTACAGTGAAAAATACACCCAGGCCTGAGAAAGGTCGAAGACATCGATTTGCGATTCTAGTGTGTTCAATTTCAGAATTTAATCACTTGTTGTTGACTGTGTTGAGAGTGTGTTAATTTTAATTTACTGCTGTCAAGCTTTAAAACAAACATTGGAAGACAAAACCTCAATTCACCAATACATTTTATCTTTTATTTTATTTTTGAAGAGGAGGGAACAAAGGCGAATTTAGGCCATTAAAGTTTATTCTCAGTCTGATTGTGTGTCCGTTAACTGTTAAATTTAAATAGATTTTTGGTCCCAGAAGGAAATTTCTTAAAATCAGCACTTGTTGTCTGGCTAAAGATTCGGTTCTTAATGGATCAAAATCTCAGCAGGCTTTTCTGTATCTCGTTCTATGGCACATTCAGATTTTCCACCAGAATTTGTTAAAGGTCAGTTGGTCTGAATTTATAGTCTTGCCTCTTGTCAAGCTTTACTATTATTTTACTATGTCGTCAATCAAATTTAGTTTGTGAACCTTTTTAAACATTTAGGGAGTAAACCAAATTGTACATGAACTGAAATGTTCAAATATCACTATATAAAGACAACAAATAGACAATAAAGCCATTCTCGCACAGAATAATTGCACACAGTTACAAATGCAGTCGAGTTCAGTCTGTAGATCTAAAGAGAATATTAGATTCACTTTGATTTAGGATTTATGGCAAAGTATTACATGACTTTGATGATGAAAATGGGTAGGTTTATCCAGATATGAGATATTTCTCCATGTGGTTTTTGAAGAGCAGTAGAGTTGCTTACATTTCTACAACTATAAGTCTAGCATAAATTATGCATGACAAAAAGTCAAGTAATTTTTCATTAACTTTTGCCTTTTTTGCCATTGCAGGATGGACGTCTCAGACCAGGAGACCAGTTAATCGCCATTAATAAAGAGTCATTAATAGGGGTCACATACGAGGAGGCCAAAAGTGTGCTAAACAAAGTCAAATTTAGGTCAGTTTTCTCTTCATCTACTTACATATTGAGTTTTTTTTGAGTGTTCCTAAGCGAATGTTATTTTGACTTTGTCGTCTCCTTAAAGTCAGGAACCAGTGGTGGATGTTGCCTTCATTCCAGGAAAGGGACCATTTTCGAATAGTCCGTTGTTACATAACGGGGTTCAGCGAGGGGTTGGGAACGGATACAACTCCAGCCGGTTAAAAGTTCATGTACGATCTCCTGAGGTGAGATTTTTTTTTCTAATCTACACACCACGCTGTGTCACCTTAATCACAAATAGAATAAAATGGCGCCTCTCTTGGAAACATGTAGGTTTTTTTGCATTCAGAATTGTGCACTTATCATGTGCTTTTATTAAAATTCATCTTTTTTCATTTGGGATCAAACCCAGAATTTTTTGTGTTGGCGAAGCCCATTTTCAGTCGACTGTATGGTTAAGTGTTTGTGATTGAATGAAACAAAAGACAAAAAAAAAATGTGTAAATAAATATACATGTGTGTGTGTGTGTTCGGATTAGATACGACGAGAAGAAACGGCTCAAGTGCTCTCATCCTCTCCAGACATCTGCCCTCCGGACATACAGGTTTCAGGTAAAAAGCTCTAATCTCTACGTAACCTCAGTCACAGTCACACTTTGCAGAAAGGTTTTTTTCTGGGTTTGGCAGAGTTGAGACTTACAGTATATTTTACTTAAGAAAGGAGTTCCTAAATGTCATAAGATGTCTAGATTTGAAATTAAGAGCACACAAACACTATCAGAAGAGTTGTGTGTATGTAATTAGGCTGTAATGTGTTATAGTGCATTATTTTTCTATAAACACATCCTGTGAAAAAGGACTAGTCTTATGCTGGGTAGTCCACTACATTACCCAACTTTGTGTTTGTCCAAGTAGCACAGAAGCCAAAGCTAAGAATTTTATGCTACCCGTTTATGCTACCCGGCAAACGAGGCTGCGGATTACCCACTAAACGAGTTGGATTTTAATCATTGACCAGTTAAAAAATAATCTGTCATACGCTGCAGGGGACCGACATTTTGGAGAGGTGTTTAAACTACACAATTAAACTCTAGGAGATGTAACAAAATATGGGAGGAAGCTCAATATCATGTCGGGTTTGATAGTGCTGTTATCTCGGCTCACAGTAGTTGCCGTTTAGTCTAGATTGGTTTGCACTGCGTAGCGTGTAATCCTTACTTGGGGCAAAAACGGAATTGTTAGATACAGAAGCCGCCGAATCTATTAAAGCTGTTCCTGCTTTGGACAAGCGGTGTGAAGACAGTTCAGCAAGTCAAGTCCCCACACTTATTCACAATTAATTCAGATTAAAGTGCCTATGTAATACCTGTGACCAGGTAATGAACTTGAAAAAAAAAAAAATCAGAAAGTTTTAAATTTGAAAAGGGGCTTTGAAAATGGGTTAATTCAACGTATTTTTAGTCATTCTACGTGGACAATTTGTACATTTTATTTCTGGATGATGTCAGACCCAAACACCTGTCCATAAATCCATACTAGGCCCGGAGCTTAACTCGTAGCACAGGTTAATCTAGACCGGATGTAAGCAAGCCTGCCTCGCCCTTGAACTCTGGATTGTGCTGTGTTTACACACACTCGACCTTCTAATCATTCATGACATGTGCGGAGTGTAGAGTTCCTAATTACTCATTTATCCAGACAGTCGGATAAAATCTCGTAAGAATAAGGAAGATCTGTCTTAGCTGAATGAAACATCCACTGTAATCCCATGAAAGCCTGTCTGAGTTTGTCTTTTCCCTGAAAGGAGGTTGTAAGTATCTGCTCAGACTCAAATACACACTGATGTCATGTGTGATAGCTTTCACTTTTGGTTTAACTCTATTTAGCTTTTAACTAGTGCTGGTGTTTGCAACACTAAAGGTTGTATGTTCGATTCTTGGAAAATTGTCAAGTGATTTAATTGGAATGAAGTGTTTGCTTTGGATAAAAGTGTCTGGATAAAAGTGTAAAAATTATAGATCTCCCCATAAAAAAGCATTAGTATTATCACAACAATCATAATGCTTCAGGTTATAATTATTATCTTTATTACAATTTGTATTCATACACACATGGATATTGTTTTCCATTTACATTAAAACACTAAGAACAAAATGGTTACTAGTATGGTTGTTAATGTGTCAGCAATATAATTCCCTTGTCATTAGTTTACATTTTTTTGTATTATTTTAAGCATTTATATTCTTGTCTTGCAAAAAATTATTAAAACACTTAAAAATTACGTTTTGCTATATATTATTTATAGTTATATTGTTCATAATATTAAACAATACTATTTATTGAAACAACAAAATGAAAAAATATGAACACACCGTCCACAAAACAATATCTGTATTAGTTGGAATATAGCATAAACAGATATTTTATTTATTGTCTTATGTATTTGAAATAGTATTAAGTTATCAAGTACTTCCAAAAGTAGTGATCTTTTGAGATAACATCTGCACTCTCAAATTAAAATTGAGACATTTTTACTAGAAGTCTTATTATATGTAAAAATTATGGAAGCGAAGCGATTCAGATTTAAAACAACGTAAAGGTGAGAGAAGCTTAAAACCAGACTGATCTGATCTTAATGTTTGTTCTATTGTGGTACAAACACATCTGACTTTCACATCCTTGCCGTTTCTGAAGCCTTCATTAAAGCACCATTAATCTGGATTGTTTTGGTTGTCCTGGATTGTACCTGTTAATTCCGACTCCCTTCTGTGCGTGCGGGTCGTGAATTACCAGCATGGGACCTGTCTGATTCTGCGTGACTCTGACGTGTCTGAGCTCATCCTGTCAGTCATGAGCATCAGAAAGCAGTTAAATCCCCTGCAGGAACATGTCCCGGGGTGGGGGGATCATCTAATAGCCTCCACAATGGAAGTGCAAAGATAAAGTGTAACACCACACGTATCACAGAGAGCGATGATGTTATTACCCGTTTTTTTCGATCACTTTCTCTCTCACCATCCATTCAAATCCCTCACCCAGTTCATAATCTTTATTGTATTAATATAAAAACCTAATCATGTGACTGTCAGATCTCAGAATGTGAGTGTGACCATTATGGCTTGAAAATCAACCATTTTACTGTCCCATTTTCCTCAGCCACAACGGCACAGAGACAAGCCACTGTTCCCAAGCCCAAAATATCACTGGATCCCCACATACGACTCAAATCAGAGAAGCTTGATCTGGTAAGACAAACGCCATTCTCACCGCTCCCTCAGGTTAGCTTTGTTGGCTACATGCTAACGGCTACCTGGTTTGTGTCTCTTCAATAGAAAAGGCGATATACTGTACAGTAAACGCATGTAAATGAGTCTTTATCTGTCACAGGCCGACTGCTCACCAGATAAACTCGCAGATCCCGGTGTCATTTTGCTCATTGCGCTCTTCTCTGCTCTTTGTTATGGTGCAGTTGTTTAGCAGAGATTTAATTTAATTCCTACTGATCCTGAGGCTGACCCTAATCTACCGGGCCATTAATGGGATTAGATCTCAATGAATGAGAGCACTTAAATGTGGACTAAAACACAGTCTGCACACTATTAAGTGTGGCACGAAGAGGTTGCAGACACAGTCAACAGTTTTTTTGTAGATTTTTGCTTTGATGCCGTTGAGAATTTATGCTCTTAAATTAAATCATGACTTGTGAGATTAGTTGATTTGTTGTTTTTTTTTGTCGGCCTTTCTTAATTTTGGCAGAGCATTATCTTAATTCAGGTCATGCTGATTCACTTTATTAATGTATTTTGAATGTATAATGTACCACACTAATGACTTGTGCTAGTGTGCTGCCCTCTTGTGGTCGCGGAATTATTACAGGCGTTAAGGTTTTAAGATGTAGAGATGTTTTTGATAGAGGGTAGATGTGATTCTAAAAGGCCCGTGGCACAATATTCAGATATTTGGTCTATTTGTAGGCTCTGTCATATCTGGGTCTAGACGTAACCGATGAGAAGAGACGGCAGCTCAGAGAGAGCCTGACGACAGACCCGCAGGGAACCGTCTCGTACGGAGGTAAAACATACAAAAACTATCAAATCATGTGCAAATGATTGTGCAGCTCAAGTCTAAATATGACTTTCCCAGGGATCCAATATTTGCCTCCATCTCAAATTTAGGGAGCCAAATATTTTTCCTTTTATACTGAACAGAAAGATGCCAACGCGGCATATCGTGAAAATAACATGGTATAACAATCGGAATTTTGAGTTTATAGCGGTATCCAAAAACAAACTGAGTAGATTGCAGAGTAGATGGCAAAAAAAAGTGAGTGACTTTTCAAAAGTAAGCAAACTTTTATAGAAAACTCGAAGGACTTTCACGCTGAAAGGTCAAAGGTCAAACATGCTGCTTCTTGGTCATTTATTGTAGATTCTTGTGACTGTTTCTGACTTTTCCTTTCTTTCCATCTACAAGACTTTGTAGAAGCCACTCGTAACGTCTATCAAGAGAAACTGGAGGAGGCAGGACTGGCCCAAGGACCCTTTATGTTTTCCTATCAGGAAGCGGCGAGTTTGATGGACACCTCGGCATTTCACTCTCCAGTAAGTAAAAGTGAAGTGAGTGAGTTTGTCATAATGGCCACAAGGAACCATATCAAAATTGTGCTCAGAATTTAACCAATCAGTGAAGATACACACACAGTGAAGTAAGCACACACAAACCCGGAGCAGTGGGTAGCCTTAAGTCATGGCGCCTGTGGGGATCAGTCTCAGGAATAAGAGTGGGATTCGAACTTGCAACTTCTTGAACCACCGGACCTCACTTTCCAAGCGTAGATCCACAGCACAGAATGTTCCGGAGATTTCCCTCCAGTTCTTAAAAGAAGCTTTCCTGCACTTCAAGAGAGTGATTTAAGCTGTTCTCTAAGCTTTTGAAGGCCTCGCTTTGCCTGCTCTGTGCAGTTTGCCGTAAAGCTCAGTATTAACATTGTCCTGGTTAATCAGGGTTATACACTTATTTTTGCTCTTTCCAGACGTACGAGTCCGAGTGCAGCTACAGCAGCGAAGAGCTGGAGGAGTTTCAGACGGAAGTCAAACAACTTCAAGGTCAAATGAAACAGCTCAAGGTGAGAACTCACAATCTTCAAGGAGCTAGATTCTTCCCTCCATAAACGTAAATACCATGTTTACGCAAATATAAGAAACCTTTTATTTCCAATTTAAGACACTCAAAAAACTTGGGGGCGTGCTTATATGCACAAATTATGCTTTTATTGGCCGAAAGGGCTAAATAATACTTTGCAACGTGACATGTCTGATAAACACCTTGGCGTGCAAAGGCTCATGGGAGGTGACTCGCTGAGGTTTCTGGGAGGTGGAGTTCCGACTTTTTCAATCTATTATTCAAGTAAAACAACATCAAAGTGATATGAGTCACAAGTTGGGTTTGTTAAAAGAAGAAATGTTTTAAGAGAAGTATTTAGCCTGATTTTTTGCTTAAACTTGCGAGGTGCTTATATTTGAAAAATACGGTGTAAACAGTAAAGCAGTAAAGCAAAAACAGACATAGTCAGCAGAAACCCTGAGTGAGATAATATATGACTTGTTAACTTACAGGTGTTACTGAAAGACACAGAAGACAGTAAGAAGAACCTGGAGGAGGAACTACAGAAGACAACTGAGGTAAACGCAAGTTGATTTGTGAGTGGTGGATCTGTTTAAGAACATGTTCCTCTGTCTTCCTGAACGCAACAGAAGGCCAGTGCCACGGTGGAGGAGAACAAGTCTCTGAAGACCAAGCTGCAGGTGGTGGAAGCGGTGCAGAGGCAGACTAACAGTGCCGAGCAGGACTACGAGGAGGTCATTCAGCTTCTGGAGGCTGAAATCAAAGATCTGAAGAACCAGCTGGCTGGAAAGAAGCAGAAGAGCCTAGAGGCAACCAAAGTACGTAAATCTTTCTGGTTCTTTCCACCCTAGAGGCTCGTGGTACCTTGATTTACAAGGTAAATTTGTTCGGTGGTCGAGCTCGTAACTCAACTTCCTCGAGTTCATTCTAACCCTAAAAATGCCACTTCGTATTTTTGCTTCAGTATATTTTACAATGATCTCGGTTTCACTCATTGGATTTTTTTATGCCAAACTTTACTCGTTCAATTATTATTATTTTTATTTACTTGTCCAAAAAGGTTTTTTTTTTCCAGAAACAAGTTAAGGGAGTGGCTTTGAATAGCGCCGTTGCACAAGCTTTGTTGAGAGCTTTTGTTAAAGCTTTTGGCCGCCATTTAAAATCTTAATTATTTTGCGGTCCATTTCGATGGACGCTGTCCTGTACATCACTTCCTTGGAACCATGGTTAGAAGAACGTTGTGAGCAAAACAAGCAAGCACAAAGCAAAAACACAAGCACGGCAAAGCTCAGGTTTAAGTTGTGTGAATCACGTGAGAACATGTTGGCCGCTGGGGGGCGCTGTTACGTCACTCTCTTTAGTTACTTCTCTTTTTTTGGGCAGAACTTTTTTTTTTTTTTTAAATAGACTCTTCATATCTTGGAAAATTTGTTTAAGTCACTCGTTGGTCACTAGACCCACAATATTTCCAGGTTTTATAACACCAACATAGCAGATTTATAATTCAAAATAATTCATCTCAACAGGAGGATGTGATGGAGCTCAACAGGAGACTCACCGCCATTGACAGCCAGTTGAGGAGATCGGAACTGACACGGAAACACCTAGAAATATCAAATAAGAAGCTCATTGGCTTTGCCCAGGTAGATGTAAATTAATTCAGTCTTTACACAGATTTCGTGACACTTGATTCTGCATCAACAGAACGTCCACAAAGTTCTCACCAACACGAGCTTGTTTGGGAATGAGGGCGGGTAGGTTTCTCCAGCTGATCTTCTTGGCTTGGTGATGGTCCATGATGTGATGAAATGTCCTCCTCCTCCCACAGGAGCACGCTGGCGTCTCCGGCCACTGACAGCCCTGACACGCCCTCGCCCATCCCCGACCCCGCCTGCCAGCTCGCCGCCGAGGCCAAAGAGCTTGTGGATGGAGTCTGCTCAGTTTGCACAGAGGACCACAGTACGCTCTTCACAGACTCTTCACTCTAGATTTGAACATCAGATACCAGAAGGATCAGTTTGCGACTACAACAGACACTCATTTATCATGGGACACAACACTTTTGAATTACAGTGTTTTACTGCTAGATCAGTGATGCTCAACCTGCGGCCCGGGAGCCATGTCCGGCTCGCTCTTATATTCGTATCATCACATACTTTATTGGTGATTTTTATTGAATACAAATCCAAGCTAAAACTAGCTAGAAAACCAAGCTAAAAACTTCAAAAAGTCAGTCGTCTCAGTGTTAACATTTTTCCCATGTTTCGGTCTAGTTTTAAACCCATAGTTTTAAATTCATAGTTCATTTTTGCACACAGTATGGACTGCTGAAATCACAGTAATGTCATGTCTGTCCGTCGTGTTATGGAATGTTGGGCACCACTGAACTAGATTTCATAACATTCACCGTATTAAATATACAAAGTAATTGAACACAGTGCTGTACTTTTTAATATTAGTGAAATTAAAAATAAATTAGGGAATTCCCTAAACACATTGAAATTTGAAACCAAGTCAAGCTAATTCAATGGGTGGTACAGTTTGTGTGTGTCTACTATATGATATTGTCCATCTTTATGGTTTATTTAATTCTGCTGAGCTTTTTTAAGGAACTTCTTGCGAGTTTTGTGTAATAATGCGACTGGAACTGGTTTTGCAGCTTTACCGCAGTATGTGGAGAGTCCCGTCACGCAGGCCGAGGACCAGTGTGAATCCGAGTGAGTGACCTGTTCAGATTTGCACAGTCTGCATTTTCTCAGCGAGTCCAGCTGTCAGATGCTTTCAGCGTCCACCAGATGTTCATTTACTGTCACTATAGCTTTAGCCTCATCTACCGCGACGACAAAGCCTCACAGACGTGCGGTTTGAGTTTCAGAGTCGGTGTCAAAATTGAGAATTATGCCGTTAAAATCTACCTGATCTAACCCTCATCCTAATCTAGGACTCAGAGGGGTAAAGAGTACCTGAAAAGCATACTTGAGTAAAAGTACAGATACCTTACTGTAAAAATTACAAGTCATCAATTCCAAGAAGACTTGAGTAAAAGTCGTATAGTATGCAATTTTGAAATAACTTAAGAACCTAACTTATTTTACTCATACTGGATTTAAGCGCAAAAACCAACAAGAAATGTGGAAAAACAAGAAACTCTTTATTTAGGCTTTACTTCCTAGTATAGAAATGAATAGAACACCTCAATGTTTCAATGAGGGCGGCACGGTGGCGCAGTGGTTAGCGCTGCTGCCTCACAGCAAGATGGTTCCGTTTGACACTTGAGGTGTGAGTTCAAGGCCGGACGGGGCCGTTCTGTGTGGAGTTTGCATGTTCTCCCCGTGCTTGCGTGGGTTTCCTCCGGGTTCTCCGGTTTCCTCCCACAGTCCAAAAAACATGTGTTTCAGGCTAATTGGAATTGGAAAATTGACCACATAGGTATGAGTGAGTGTGTGAATGTGTTTGTCTGTGTGTCCCGCTCTGCGAATGGTTGGCCACCAATCCAGAGTGTGTATCCTGCCTCTGGCCCTAAGACGCTGAGATAGGCGCCAGCTCCCCGCGACCCTGTAAAGGATGAAGCGGTAGAAGATGACTGACTGATGTTTCAATGAGAGAACAAAATAAACAAAAAAGAACAAAAAGTGAAACTCAAAAAAGTGCAACCGCTAGTTCACGTGATTTAGCTGATAAATTACTCAAGTACTTTTCAACACGGTTTTGACCTGAGATTGATTTTGCCTTCCAGCACCACCCACTGGCCGCAGCCTCCCAGAGCTCCATCCGTGGAGCGGCGAGGACAGTAGATGATGGGCTCGCTCTAAAACACGAACCTGGAACCGTGGAAAAGGCAGGACCGGAGCTTCGCAGCGTGTTTCTTCTTTCTCCAGTTGGTCACCAATTCCAGCGATTAAACCATCAGATTACAGCCCCTGTACATAGTGTGTCATCACGTGAAGGCAGGAAGCCAAGAGAAGGGATTGAAACCATCCACACGCTGGAGATGCTGAGCGCCGCATGATCCAGCAGATCACGTGACCTTCACGCCGCATTCGGACGACACGTGTGGCTGGGCGGCTGACGTCTTCTTTTAAACGATGCTCCTGTACGATTTGTACCTGTTTCTGAGAAGTGCTTTGATGTTTGACAGGACTTTTCTTTCTTCTGAGATACATGTAAGACTCGTGCTCGTGAATCCTGCGCTCGCACCCCTCGGTGTTCGTCATGTCGTAGCCGATCATCTCAGTCAGGCAGAGGAATGCTGACGCTTTCATTACAACACTGTGTTATAGAGATTAAAATCACTTTGTAATAACATGTCATCATTCATCGCTTAAGGATAGAGGTGTAATATATCTATAACTGTATATACATACATATATATAAATGCTCTTAAATGCTGACATGTAGTCCTTCGATTGAGCTAGATCGCATCATGTGTGTGGCCTAAATATATTTCTTTTAATGTTTTTATTAAAGTCAGAACAAACGTGTGGTGTTTCTGTCATGTTATTCATTAATTCTTCGTTAAAAAAAACTATTACGAGGAAATAAATTCTGGTCAAATCTGATCATGATGAAAAATATAGGTTGTTTCAAATATGAAGAATGAAGAATATTCATGTACCGTTACAAGGAGTAATAACACATTTTCTATAACCTTGTATTATATTATCAATTAATGATTAGTTCAACTTTTAATTTCTTTATTATTTTTCCCACTGGAGAAAAAAAAAAACAAGTAATGCAAAATTATACAATGAAGGATATGTACAAAACAGATGGTACAGTATATCATTAAATATGAAGCTAGAAAATGTAAAAATATTTTAAACGCTTCAACAATTTATTTAAAGGAAACAGCCAACATCTAATTATTGTATAAGGTGTGACAATAAAAAAAAAAATCAAATCAGCACTGCAAAAATAGTATTTTTAAAAGATAAACAGTTTGTATTTACGTCAACAAATACATTAAACTCAGGATATTGTTATCATTTAACAATTTACATTTTCTCTACACGGGAAAAAGTAATGAAAATTCCAAGCTTCATACCACAAAACACAAATACTGTACAAAACCCTTTACTCCAGTTGCTTTTACGGCAATCGTTTTCTCTCAATAACATCAGAGTCCATTGTTTCTATTTTACAGCTTCAATTGGTCGATTGATAATTACGATTTCAATATCCTGCATATTTATGATATTCATTATTATCATCCCGAAAACAGCATGAGTGTAATTGCACCAGATTAGAGAACATGTGTGACTCTTGGGCGCCCCCTGTGGGTGAAGCGTCACTTACAGTCATCAGATCAGCTCAGAAGGAGCGCTGCAGGAAGGAAAACGACGGCGAGCCCACACTGCGTGGACTGAACGCACAGGAGTCACAGGAGCCGGGAGTCATGCCCACCACCGGCTCCCCATGCAGAAAGTCGTCCTCCTCCTCAATGACGTCCTAGAAAGAAAAACAGTGGTTGAACTTCAAGTTTGTCTAAAGTTTAATGCTTAGTTTCTCAAGGTCATCCATTTCATCACCTTTTTGACTCCCTTCTTCATGACATCACTCATACAGTCAGACGGCTCTTCCCACACCTGGTAGAGTGGCTCGATGAGTTTTCCTGATCTAAAGAAAACACATGATTTTAAAGATCTGCCAATAATCTAAATAAGCCATAAAACTTTTGAGTGCACGTACTTTTTCAGGAGATAAGGATCGAAAGGGAAGAAAGTGTCTAGCGGGTCGGTGTTATTGGCCACACTGGGACCGCCAACGGAACTCCTCACTATGGGCACGACGTTCCGGTTGTTGCGCTCGATGATTGTGTAACAGAACACCAGCTGGTACTTCCTGAAGCACAAGAGTGTCAACAGCAGAACTTTTCATGATTTCCTTTCCTCCGGTGGAGGTCTCCTCACCTGGTGATGGCGGCAAACATGTTGGTGACGGCCGGTAGACAGACCCTCAGTGGATTGAGCTGGCACATCACGATGCGCTCTAGATTCAAACTCTGCAGGTACGACAAGCCTGTGCAGACACAGTCAAACATCTCAACTCCAGGAACTGACAGAATGACTCATATTATTAATATCAATAATTGTGGCTCAGTTTTTCTGAATTAAAAGTGGTTGACTCAGGCATAAAAAAAAATGGAAAACAAAAAACTAAAACTTATGTAATGGATTAAGTGGATTTTTATGGAATTCCGGGGGGAAAAAAAGTCAATCCACTAGGTAACTTTGTGTGGATGACCTGATTTATGTTTGACAATTATTCTTATAAAAAGAACAAAATTTAAAAGTGTATGTATGTGTGTAAACGTTTTTGTAAATTTTGTTGTAAAATAAATAAACTTTTTTATTTACAGAAAAATGAAAAGAAACTAGATTTAAAACTTTTGCAATTAATTAACTGGATTTACATATTACTAATATAAAATGAACTAAGAGTAAACAAGTATGTGTCTAATTATGTTTCTATTAACTTTTGTTAAAAAACCATTAATATTTTTATTATATTTTATTATTTATACTTAATAAATACCATAAAATATTGTCAAATAATCAATTGCCACCAAAAGCGCAAACGGGCAAACAAACAGACTGTCAAACAAGTTTCAATGTGTTTTGGTCCAAGAATTACCATGGAGAATGAGGTTTGTTGAAAACTTGTGGGCGTTTTGTATTGGAAAAAATATGAAATATTGATTTGATGTGATTGATCTATGACTTGTTTGCTTTGCTATCACAGGATCACGGATCTTTGCACAGACCTTTCTTCATGTTGCCCTCCAGAATAGCGTTGTATCTGAAGATCAGCGTGTAAAACACGGCCTGGCAGACCGTGTAAAAGGGCCCGTGCAGATTCACATCACAGAAAGCTTTGGATCCCGAATCCTGGTTGTCGATGTAAAGGTGCAACCAGGGAACCAGCATGTCCAGACAGGCCTTGACCGTCCTGTGGAGCACAACAAACTAGTTACAAACATTGTCCAATAATAGCTGCCATCCAATCAAACCTTTCGGAATTGAATAGACATTAATTTTTAAGCACTTCATCGTGATAACAAAGCATAGCCAAGACTAATGATTAAATATTGATCATAGCATTTGATAAACGCAGGTCACGGTGTGATACATACGAGATGGGCAGGAACTTGGCTCTTGCCATGAAGCTGCCCATGTAGCCGGCCGTGGACTGTCTCAGGATGGGCGGCTGGTTGGGCGACTGCAACAGCTTCCACAGATGATCCAGAAAGGCTTCGGACAAGCCCTAGGACAAGTTCACCGGTCAGAAAACGTTAGATGCTGCAGTGAAATGCTCTCGTCACAAATAATTTGCAGAGAGACATCAAATCATCCATCAAGTTTTGAGCGCTTTGATTTGGGGATATATTAACAATTCTGAACGTTCGGATGAATTCCGCTCTGGTGTGTGCTGACAATGAGTGAGACAGAATGTTGGATGACATACTAACCAAGATTTGTTGGATTGTAATCTAATGATTTACCTTGAAAAGATTCAAGCACCTTAAAGCAACCTGGAGCAAACGGTCTCTGAATCTTTACTCGCTTTTATTTAGTTTGCAAACTTACTAATATTAAATCACATTGGCTTCAATGTTGTAATTCTTGGGAAGAACTTCTCGTCTCCTGTTGCTTTCTTCTATTTAAAAAAATGTAAATAATCTAGAACAAAAATGTTTACAACAGGTTCAATGGATTTTCATTGAATTTCTTGGGTAAAATGCACTTTGGTTCCAAACCAAATCAGTTCACGACTTGATTCAATCTGCTAGTTAAGTTTGTGTGTTGGTAACGTGATTTATGCTTGACGTTTAGTATTATAAAATGGACTAAACTGAAATGTGCTTATGATATTTTGCTTTTGCTATGGGACGATATATTATAAACATTTTTATAGTTAAAAATTAATATTCCCAAATAATCAATAGTCACCAAAAGTGAATGGCAAAACCGTTGCAATGTTTTTTTTAGTAAAACTAACATGTACAATGAGATTTGTCCAAATATTTTGGATACTTTGTATTGTATTAATATGAAATATTTTTATGTGAATAATCTATGATTTGTTTGCTTCATTGTCTTTGTAACAGCTTTCCGCAAACACAGAAAGGCAATTAAACAGATCATTGCAAAACAAGAATTTAAATAAATTGAAAATCATCTGAATAGGACTCATTCGTTCTCAAATCCAAAAGCTCTATTGTAAACAGAACAATCACTCTACTGTGTTCTGGGAAAAAGCATTTTGCATAACTACACTGGTAAGATTCCACCTACCACGCGGAAGCTGCAGAGGTAGAACATGTAGTACTGCACGTGAGCAGAAGCGTGTGTCGGCAGCACCACCTTATCAAACACAGACACCAGGTCCCTGTACAGCGCTTTGGTTCTCTCAATGTCCAATACACCTAAACAGACCAGAACACACATCAGCAGATGACCTCAAATGATTTTGCACAAATTCTAGAGCAAAAATAAATTCTGCTTTTCTATAATCAAATTTCGGCACCAGAGACAAGACAATGCATTTTTCAATAAATTTGAGTATATATCTCAAGAGAATAAGACAAGCGAGAGAATAAGACAAAAAAGGCCAGTCGCCGAGCTTTGCGTTGACTGGAATTAGTTTAGAAAGTTAATCCTATTATTGTTAGTAGTATTATTATTCTTTATATGACAAGTATGTGTGGATTGTTTAGAAAAATCAGTTTGTGAATGCATTTAAACAACTGTAATTGTACGATACGTCTTATGCTGTTGACAATGTTCGAGTCCCAAAATGATCTGATTGAGCTTATCTTTTACACACACTGTACACAGTATATATGTAAATATACCTACATGTGAGTGCACTGTATTTGACATCAAGGTCTAACAATGTTACCACTCTTACCACTGACATGGCAAATGTCTTTGATGTAGGACAACAGGACGGCCATTAGTGTGTCTAGTCTCTCTGCTACAGGATGGACTGTTACTTCTCCATTGGGCCTTGAATTCAGTGAACCATCATCTTCCTCATCCTGCAAAATAGCACCAGAGCGGTTAATATTACACAACTTCAAACTATCAATTAGAAATGTCTTCCAAATCTATTCACCATGTTAAAAACAAAGTCCTCCTGTGGTCCTCCATTTGAGCTCTGCTCTGCTGCATTTTCCATATCCTCGATTTCACTGCGTGGAGCGCTGACCTGCAAGTCAGAAACAGCATTCAATCACCTGCACGGTTCCTCTAAACTTACAAAAAACAGCCAAGAACATGCTCCATACATCAAGTTGGAGCATCTTGCTGATGATAAGCTCCAAGACGTCTCTTCTCACGGCAGGGATGTAAACTGTGACCCTCAGCAGGTTGTGCACGTAACATTCCTGTAAGGTCAGGGTTGAGAATCACTCTTTAAAATTAAATTATGGACATTCAAATAAATTACAATTACTCACAAGTGTTCTTGAAGATTTTTGAACAAAAGGGAAGCTTTCAGAGAGAATTGGCATCAGAAACCGACTTGTGCTGAAAGAACAAGAGCTTAATTCTTACAACTGAAGAAAATTGGTATGCAAACGTTTAAGTTTTTGCACTTACGATGGAACATAGCCAATTATTATCTGTAGAGCTTGATGACACTGACCAAATATCCTTGGCAAATCTGTGCAAATTAAAAAGAAAATATTAATAAATATAACAAATACCAGCGAAAAACTGAAAGCAAACTAAATTTTGACTCACTCTCACTGTCCTCATCCTCAGAATCGGAACTATCCACATGTCCTTCCTTGCCGCTTACTCCTGGATAACACAGCAAACAAAAGAGCATGTGATTTTTACAATTATGAAATCCGAAGGAGGCAAACTGGTTGACATTGGTATGCATTCAAACTGGTTGAAATGAAGGGAAATGAAATCTCACTTGGTATGAAACTATTGGCGACCATTTTAAGGCATGATCTGAGATGAACCGTCTGTGCGGACACGAGGTTACTCAGAAACGCCAGATACTCTTCAACAACAGCTTGACTGCGACCAAGCCAGGGCAACCGCTGAAAAATATCACAGGTGAACAAAAACACACAACACTGGTCTCTGGTTTTTCCACGCATGTGTGTTTCACTTACCAAAACAACATAGACTAGCTGTTCATGATCTTTACCGAGCTGGGTGACACAGGTCTTAAACTCATGTAACCAGCTGATTATCTGTGCATCCTAAAATAAGATTTGACAAAAGTCTGTCATTTTACTAATTTGTTCGCTAGTCAGACATTTCAGTTCAGTCATTTCAGTGAGTATAGTTAATTCAGAAGAAAAGGTTGACTTAAGATGAACATTTTCATAGTCAATAATAATATTAGGTTGATTATTTTGCTTTCATTGGGGAAAGACATTAGTAATAATGCAAGGAAAGTGTGGTTAAGAAGCCAAGAAATGGGGGAAGTGATAACAGTGCTGAAAATTAAGATAAAGAAAAAGCAAAAAGAGGGAAAAAAATCCTTCACCGTCTATCTCCACCTCTGCCTGCATCAGCACGTTATCCAGAAATGCTTGTCCATTCAATTAATACTAAATATAATAATATAAATATGTAGTGGCACTTTAAAGGCTAGAATGAAAATTTGGAGTTTACTTCATTTCAATCTAGAAAGTTGACATGACTTTGTAGGACATAGCGAATACAATCTCAGCCATGGCACCACTGCATAATGAAGACTATAAGGTTGACAACTAGCTAATTCCATGTGTACAAAAGAATATTGGTACAAAATGATGAATGGATATACATTGCTTGACATATTTTAGAAAATATTTCGTTTTAACTAAGTCTTGCACTACTTGCCTTAATGTCTGGATCAGAGAGTTGGTGCTTTAACAGCTCGTAGTCACTCAAGTCTCCCTGTAAGACAAGCCAGGACATGTTCAAGTACGACAAAAGCCGATGTTTGTGTAATAAAAAGCGTTCGGATCGAACTCACCTTGTTAAATTTAGCCAACGTGTTCGACAAGCTGCTTCCAAAACGAACTGTTTTTAGCGGTGGACTGTTCATGAAGTCTCTGCCCTCGATTTCCATAATGTTCATCTTATGGTCAACACGAGTCATAAACAGCTGCATAAACAATCGCATATAATGATTAACAGAAACGTATTACAATGTAATGTACAACGTAAGACTATAAATACACAATATAACTACGCGCATAATAGCTGTCTTCATAAGATCGCGGTTAAATGCGACACTACTTTACGTTTTCATGTTTGACATTGCAGAGGAGCGAATAAATTGGTCACAACTTACCTATGGCTTTTATTCAAAACGGATCGATTATGAAATTAGGCATAATATTTTAAATGTTGCAATAGTCACATGCGTACACATGTCGGATTTGCCACAACCGGAACAGCTTAGTTTTTGTGACGGAACTAGCAAAAGAGACGGAAGCGCTAAACGCGTCCCCCTAGCGGCCAGGGGTGTAACTACAATTAGTTAGTTAGGTAGATAGGTATATACTTCATTAATCCCTGAGGGAAATTCTTGTTCACAGCAGCACACACATGGGGGATACAGATAGCAAACAACTAATAACAAAAGACATATTGCACCTATACATACATATTGCACTCATATTGAACACAGCACTTGTTAAACTTTTAGGCCTTGTAGATAATATATTATAGTGGTGAGTTGACGAGTCTTATGGATTGGGGGAGAAACGATCTCCTAAAACTGTTCATATTACAGGGCAGAGACAGCAGTCTGTTGCTGAAGCTGCTTCTCTGCCTGAAGATGATGTTGTGAAGTGGGTGCAGTGGATTTCCCTGCCTTCATCTTCTTCAGGACCCGTCGCTCCGTTATGGATGACAGGCCTTCCAGCTCCATACCAACCACAGAGCCCGCTTTCCTCACCAACCGGTCTAGTCGTGCAGCATCCCTCTTCTTAATGCTGCCTCCCCAGCACACCGCAGCATAGAAAAGTGCACTTTCCACGACAGACTGAAAGAACATCTGCATCAGCTGTTTGCAGATGTTGAAGGATGCCAATATTCTGAGGAGGTACAGGCGGCTCAGTCCCTTCTTTTACAGGGCATCTGTGTTGGCAGTCCAATCCAGTTTGTTATCCAACTTCACCCCCAGGTATTTGTACGTTTTTACCAATTCCACACTGTTATGCGTATTTGTTTTTGTATACAAATCCATGTAGATGTGTTCTAAAGTATTTTTTAAATTTAAAAAAATTCTGTTCGAAAAAATAGAACAGAGTCTTGTTATTAGACACATTTATTCGAGTTTTAATCATGTACAATATTTTCAATAAATTCACATATGCAGGACCAATTTTAAAAGACAATTTCTTTTTTTTTTTTACTTAACCTATAGTGGCAATGAGAGAAATAGAGTGAAGGGGCGTGAGAGAAAAAAATGGGAGGATGAGAAAGTGATGAACTGAGAGGGGGGGTGCTTGCTCTCATTTACACCTGCTGATTCTAAATAGGCTTGAGCAAACAAAGATAAGAGGAACAAACCTTGTGAAGCTTCTTCTGTTCAAAGGTTGTGCAGTAGAAACTCAATAAACAAACTCACATTTCCGGCAAACTGTATGACTACTGAAAAGAAACTACGTGTTACTTAGTATAACCAGATAATTTACTCATTATCTTTTATTTAGAATACTTTTATAATAAAGCCCTTATAAAATAAAATCTCAGTCTCATAAAATCAAAAGTCTCAGAAAACAAGAAATCACCAATTGAAATCACAAATTGAATTCAAATTTGCAAACGCTTCAAAGAATATTGATCAACACAACTAAAGTGGGAAAATACAATTTATTTTCAGACCATTGCTTAATACAAAACTCTCAAAAAAATACAAAAATTAAAACTAATTTGTGGGTAAACTATAAATGTAGGGCACTTACAAGCATTTAGAAATACACATTTTGACAAGGGAGACTAATGTCCATGCATGATGTATGGATGAATTCTGTGACCTATCCAATAAAAAAGAAAAAACAATTTAGAGAAAATACATTAAAGTTAAATACATTTTGCACACAGTCACATTGTTTCTTTTTTTCTCAGCTCAAATACATCATTTGATCTTTATGAATTGTAATGGTGGCTAAAAACAACTAAATTAGTGTGTTCTGTGTTATGCTCTAACAATGACTTATACAGCACTAAAATGTGTGAGTTATTTTACTGTTTCCTTCAGCTTTGAAATGAGCAATTAGAGGTTTCAAGTTAATATTTAACTATTCCAAGATTTTGACATAAGTTGTTGCTTTAACGCATGCAAAACCACGATTCGATTTACTGAATGTTTTTATGCCATTACTATGTAAAAATAAATATCACATTTTCGAAGAATATCAGAATACAAGCTATCTTGCGTTTTTAATATTTTTAAATTGTGGATAAAAAGTTTGTTGATGTTATTCTTGTTAATATAATACATACTTGCGTGGCTTCATATGGCCTGCGTCTCTGTCCTGAGGGTCTCTCCGGTCACTGCTGCGGACACTGTGCTCAGGTTTTGAGCCCGAGGGGTCATCGGAAGAGTCACTGGAGCCTGACTCCCGGCTCTTCTGTCCGGGGCTTGCCTCCTGAAAGAGTTCCTGATTCCACTGGAGAGGCGCGTGGAGACCCTCCGGACCACCCCCGCCAGTCCCCTGCCCTTCTTCAGCAGCCCCACGTCATCCTCAAGCTCCTCGGGGGGCACCTCGATGTTGCCCGCGTACCAGAACACCCACCAAATCAGACTCAGGAAAATAATGATAGCGCCCGCGTAGATCAAGAAGTCGTAGAAAAACAAATCTCCGAACACGCCGAGCAATAAAATGACGAGACCCAGGACGTCGAAAGCCACGGCGAGCCAGAACGCGCAAGAACAACGACCGAGCCCGCCCGGCGACGCCTCCATCTCTGGCGTGTTTGTGTGGACTGTTCAGTCTATGTCCGAAGATGTAAGATTTGTAAATATTTTAGCGTTTCTGTGTAGAAGTAAGCTGAAGCGGGCAGAAGAGTTACGGCTTTACCTGGATGGGCGTGGTCTCGAGCGGTAGGTGCGTCGTGCAGTCTCACCTAGATACGTCCTACTCTACTGCTGAAGACACTGGTATGCTAGTTGAAATAAACCTCTTTTGAACGTTTGCACTGGTTTCCAAACGTGTTCTACTTTATTAGACAGAAACTGTAAAATAATTCGTTTGAAATGATTTAGAAATGTAAAGAATGTAGTTCGTTTTTAAACCAACCTCTGGTACTAGCGATATCTTATGAGTATGTTACACTGAAAATAATGGGCTATATCGAAAACGTTTATTAGAAAATAAAAACACACGTAATATGTATATAATAACGTTGGGCAAATGTCATAATTCTGTGCTACTTGCTCTAAGTCGCCATCTAGTGGCATTATGACACTTTATCACAAATAGAGTAAGCGATCGAGTGAGTGAGTGAGTGAGTGAGTGAGTGTGAGAGTGAGTGAGTGAGTGAGTGAGTGAGTTAATTTGTCCTCATCCTGACACACACGTTGGACTGGTTAGATGCAGAGAACTGCTGGTTTCTCCATGGTGGGACAATAAGGATGCTGTCCAGAGAAACTAGGTGGTGCGCATTCTTAAGTCTAAAGTGTCAGGAACCTGCATCAGTGGGTTGAGCAGTGGCAGTGATGGTCTTAAATGTCAGCGCTAAGCTCTAACCCCAACGCAGCAACTGTATAGTCAGAGTAAAGAGAGAAGTAAGAGTGAAATGGGGTATTTGGCTTTTGAACGCCAGTTGGGCCGTTGTTTCCTTTGAAGATTTTGTGATGGTAGGTAAACCAGCAGGTTAACAGGGATGACCAGGAGCTTTTCAATTAAAGTGAAAGAGCGGAACCAATGTTAGTAGTACACAGTAATCAGAAGAAGAGAAGTGGACACCAAGGAAGAGATATTCTAGGTGAGAGAAAAAAAAGATTTTGCTGTAATCATCATCATAACCACTAATTCAACTTCTCGATTAAGATACACAACGAGGTACACACATAACCACAGTAGAGTGGATACATTTGATTTATGGTTCAATAATGGTGGCTGACCGTATAGGTTGTTGGCCAGGAGGGGACGCTCGTGCACACAAGGCGTTGCTCTTCTTCCGGTGCTGCTCAAGCTTAAACGTGAAGGTTAATCACATTTCACTTTAAACTTAAGCAGTCAGTGGTTTCAATGTTAGGTTTACACCCCCCC
>CM051506.1:8933358-8970379 GCA_028031935.1 Paedocypris micromegethes
TTTTTTTTTTTGCAAAGTTCGACATTTTTCTGTTTCTCAATTTTGATCTCAAGGCAGCCACCAAATGTGACAGTATGACTTTGACTCCAGGCCCATGGTTGGGTCTTCCAGCTGTGCCCGCCGTAACGCTTTACCGGCATGAGGATCCAGCTCTGGTAAGATATGGATGGTTACAGAAAGATCTATTCATCATGTTTCATCACTTCTCTTCTTCTTTCTGGTAATGGCACAGTCACTTGCAGCAGGTCTAACCTCCAGCCTGCCTGCTGAGAAGCTCCGGGCTTTGCCGCTCTGGCTGTCCCTGCAGTACCTTGGCCATGATGGAATTGTACAGAGGATTAGACAAGCCTGGCAACTAGTAAGTACCGTTCCAACTCCATTTATGTAATCACAGCAGTGTCCTCAAAACATTTTCAAATCTGCAGAATTGACACTGACACAATTGTGTGCTTGTTTCCCTAGAGTCAACAACTGTTGGGGCTTTTGAAGACCGTGGCTTCAATAAAAACCTCGGTAGGTGATTTTTGTCTTGCTGTGTTTAATTGTAAAGTTCCACTTTCTCATCAAAAATTACAAAATCATCAATTTCTTGAATTTTCATCATGGTGGTCTTGTTTGTGTGGTGGTACTCTACAGAATTTAATGTTGTTATTATTATTATTATTGTTATTATCATTATTATAAAGGATTTTTCAATTCAATTCAATTCTATTATTATTATTATTATAGGGATCTAGAAAATGTGTTTTTAAATAAATCCAAATTATGGATGGTGATGTGTAGAGATTACATTCACAATTCACTTTTGAATTTAGATTGGTTTGGGAAGCAATTAATTTTGAGACGTTGGTGGTTCTCAAAAACGTGATGCTCCTCTTATAACAGCAAGGCCAATATTTTAGAAGCCATCAGTGGAATTGGCTTCTAGTAGTTTAAAGAAAAAGTTGTCAACTTCAAAAATTGAGTTGCCAAAAAACAGTGTCAACTGAATAAAAAAAATCTATTGCCATTGTTTTGTGAAAAACACAGTCAACCAATCCAATGTAAAAATGTCTTGAAATAAATGGTCAACAATCTGGTTTAATCTAAAGAAAGGTTAGAAATGTACAATAATATAATATATTAGTATGTTTGTTCATCTTTGTATAGACTGTGGCCATCATAAGTTATGTAGAGGAATAAAATAGTCCGAACGTTAGAAGCAAAGCAAACACCTCTGTTCTGTGTCACCACCACTAGGACATCCTTGACAGTGAGGTGTCTCTCCTAGAGGCTTTGCGCATGGTAAAGAGCAGAGTGTTTGTCGTGTGTACGTCAGCGGCGTGTACATACTGTAGTATGGTAGTGAGCGTGGGTGCCTTGGTTTCAGGACGTGGTGTCACACTCCCGGGTCCCTCCCATCTCCGGGGGCTCGCTGCGGGACGTGCTGGGCTCTCTTATTCTCTCTATTGTAGGTGGGACCAACCCTCTGCCTGCTTGATCCAACCCCACACTTTCCCCTTTCACTTGCGCTGTTTCTCCACTGTTCCCTCCCTCACCATGTCCACCCATACGTGCTGGTGCTCCGTTTCTTTTACTCGTGCCGGCAGTGCTACCGGCATGTGCACAAACATTTCGAAAATGTCACATCACCGAGCTCGATGACGTGCTGGGCATCGATGCTGGACATCACTGTGGAGAGTTGATGCGTCATTTTGGGGAACACTGCAGAAAATGTTGCTTAAATATGGCTTTCGTGAGAGATGGAGCTAAATTCAACCTACTAACACTTTTCTTGTAAGAGTCTGGCTGTTGGTTAATATATTTTTCCTCTTGCTACCATCATTAAACCTAATTGTAATTGACAGGTATTATTTAACCTGCTGGGTAATTTGTATCTTGAGTTAATGCTTTATGTATATAAATTGTTATCTAGAAATAGTTTTTCACAGCTTTAAGCCATGTGTTATTATGTTTAGCTGGACCTATCAAACTAGACGCTGGCGTGCAAATAGCCCCTCCATGACATTGCATCAAAGCATTACAATTCTAAACCAGTTTCCACAATAACATGGTAGTGCTCACAGCATGACTTAAGGCCTCTTGTAGTGTCTTCTGTGTCGAGCTTTTCTTAGACCCCGTCTCCACCCTCTGTGTCTCTCTCGTGTCTTTAGGTGGAGGATGATCTGAATTCTCCGGTGGTTGTGTTTAGATTTTCACAGGACAGCAGGACACGTAAGTTTGGTTCATTTTGTTTTGTGCTTCTGCAACTCAAAATTTTGTTTAATTTCAATCAGAATGCCTTGAATAAAAATGAATGACTTTGTGGAATCGTTTTCAGCTTCGAGTGGTGGCTCCGTTGAAGGATATTATGCAGGGGAGCGGGAAATTCTTGATGCTCTTAACCGATGGGTAACTAAACCATATCCAAATACAATTAGAATTTATTTATATATAATGTTTCTACTTTTTTTTTGTACTTGTTGATTTGATTTCTTTCTACAATGAGGATCCATTATTGGAGGCATTTTATGCAAATAATTAACTGCTGCTTTGTTTGGATTTGACAGTTGGGTGAGCAGTTGGCAGAGCAGGTGCCTCTGGGTGGTGTGGATGTTGTGGAGCTGGAAGATGAAGGAACGTGTGTCCGTTTTAACCCCCTCATGACAGCTTCAGGTAAGATGAACTTTGAACTCTTAATAATAATATTGTTTATTATTAAATTACTCTCTTAAGGCCGACATTTTTGTTTGGCACTTGTGAGAACATTTAAAGTGAGTTGTACTGGTTTTCTAATGACGTCATTAATAAACCACATTGGTCCCAATTCCACAATTTTTTTTAATTACTTTGGCATACATGATGTCTAAATAAACTCTAGACCTATATGAAAATAAATATGAAAATAAATAAGAATTGTAACCAGTGTTGGGTGTAACGCATTACAAAGTAACGTATTACTGTAATTAAAATACTTTTTCAGTGAAAAACTATTGTAACAAAATACTTTTAATTTAATTTAATCTGTTCTTCCTACTTACCACATTGCGGCTTTGCATTGGTCTGGGACTGAGAACTTGAACTTGAACTACTTACAACGTGCTGAATATCATTTTATTAGATTATCTTCTGATGGTAAAAAATTTGATTTTCCGCTTCAAAATCGTTGTAGTTAACTACTGAATGGCAGTATTCAAGTCACTTCGCTGTTCTGAAACAAGCAGACAAGAACATTACAGTAATTTGTAAAACGGATCGCATGTAAGGTTGCGTTAAGGTTGATATATATTCTGCATAAATGCCCCGCTGTGTGTATGTCTAGCTCTAGGTACCACAGAGACTGATGTTACTGCACTGGTGGAGAAACTAGGCGAGATGGTTCCAGCGATGAGCTGCACCCTACGTTTCCGACAGAACTTTAGAGACGAGGTTCTACAACATGCTTCCCTTTCTTATATTGATGACTTGTCCTGGCCAGGCCTCGGTGGTGTGAGGTATGAAGGGACTGTCTCCTGGTGATGGGTTGTGTAGTATAGCTTTCAAAGTGAATGCTTTTCTTGTCATTAGGTATGAACCCAGAACCACCGACCTTGAAGAAAACAAACGTCAGCTGAGTTTGGAGAAGATCAACTGTGACTTGCTTAAAAAGCTAATGGAGCTAGATACAGACCTGACTTTCTGTGCTGGTAATAACATTTGAGAAATATTAATGTCACATAATTTTAAGGTCAAGTCTTTCACAAGCCACTGTTTCGTGTGCAGGGCCCGAGTTTGGTGAGGAGAAAAACTGTATATTTATTGGCTTGGCAACAGAAGACCTGGATGTTTCTGAGCTGGTGGAAACTGTTGTGTCTTTAGGGAGAGACATTGAAGAAAGTGGAAAGGTGTTGTTTCTTTTTAAGTATATTTAAGTATACCTATGAATCCGGAAGTGATGTTTGTGTCTTCTAATGTCTAGTTATTTGAGAACATGACAGAGGTGGTGAGACGAGGCATCCAGGAAGCTGAAAAACAGCTTCAGAAAGCAAATGAAGAAAAGCTCATTGAGGAGGTGGGAACACTGAACGACAAATTAAATGGTCATTCAATTCTTAAAAAAAAATGTTTTATTAATTATGAGTGTTAATCATTTTCCTCTATTTTTTGGCAGGGTGTACTTCGACAGATTCCTCTGGTGGGCTCTGTGCTCAACTGGTTCTCACCAGTGCAAGCCTCTGTTAAAGGAAGGACTTTTAATCTAGCCGAAGGTATAAATTTAAAATACTGTACTGTTTTTTATTTTTTTTTTTTTTAATTATTTTTGTTTTTCAAAGGCTGTCTGGACAGCACGGAACCAGTGTATTCCATTAAGGCACAGACATCTAAAGATGATTCCACTGATCTTTCGAGGAACGGCGCTAAACGGACACCAGGTATCTTGACGCTTGGTCAATGTGGTTTTAAATTTACTTTAAAACCATATACTAAAAAATGGGAGCACGGATAAAGTGTCATAGATGTCACGAGAGCTTTTTAATATTGGTTATTATATGTGGTTCACAGGCCAAAAGCTCTTCCGGCGCTATGGGCCAGGGTCGGACTCTTTTGGCGACACTAGCTCGATTTGTCAGCTTGATGATTCATTCAGGGAACCATCATCCATTCAGCTGGCTGAACAGGATCTTCCTGAGGTTCCTGAGGAACGTCACTTACACACAAATGAGGAAATGGATTCATTAGACCAACGTGTTCCAGAGGGACAAGAGACAGATACAGTAGACACACTTAGATAGGTCACATGGATGGAAGGATTGTCACAGACCTTGATGCCTTGAATAAACTCTTGAAAGTAGGAAAAGAAGCAGCTTTAAAAGCAAACACGAAACACTGGATTCACACAAGTACATGTATACGTCCACATTTAGATATTTCTATGTATGAAAATCTTTGCACTTTTTCGTTCTTTTGGTAATATTGTTTGCCTGGTGTCACCTAACAGGTTTCTCTGCACTCACGTTATGGGCCGCTTGAGACTTCCACGTTTGGTTGCGGACATTAATTATTGTTTAATTTCTAGGTCTGTCTGACAGGTTTTTCTGGCCTGTAAAGGAAGTGGTGTTTACTCAACGAAAGGGCCATAGTTTCAAAGTGACAGATTTCAAACTTTCTTGTTTGCAAAAAACTATATTTATGTTTGCTCTCTCTTTACAAGAAGACTTGCTCTAAAGACAAATGTAATGTGTACTCGTGAAGTTGTTTTTGAAGGATCAAAAAGCAGGGTTTTATTTTAACATCTTACCAAATATGTTTATATTTATTTACTATCAATCTTATTTCATTCTGGATGTGAACCTTTCAAATCAAAATTATTTTCCATCCAGCACTTTCAATTTAGTGAAATTATGGTTGTCCTGCTCAAACTATAAAAATGTTTCATGTGTTTCCGTAACTTGCTATTTTTGGATGTTAATGGAGGCTAGATGTGTACTGAACTGAAGAAGATGTTTATACTGTTATTTGTTATGCACACACATGTTGTTCCTCTGAAAGTGTGGTAGTACTTTAAAGCACTACATGTGAAATGAATCACTTTAGTTGGAACAAACCCGTCCATTTTCCTCACATACAGGAAAGAACTGTGCTTCCTACTGGAATAAAGAAAATCTAGATGTTTATCTTTTGATGATTCTGTCTTAAACTGTGCAATAAGTAGGGTCTTCATTGCAAAAAAGGACTGTGAGTAATGCCGAAACTGTTAAAGTGGTTGAGTGATTTAGAAACATTTTATCTTACGAAGCAGTGATGTAAAATACAATAAAGGATGATCAATATGATTCGTGTCTCTGGTGTTTTGAAACTCAGAAAGTGCTCTCCACAAACATGTCATTCTTATTAAATTACGTTATTAATGGTTTTTAATACAAATTAAATGCCGTTGTATTGGGAATGATTAATAATGTTCTTTTTTTAACCGAAGAGGAAGTCGGCTGTCTTTGTAAATGTCGTTTTAAAGGCTTCGATCCGGTAATGTAGTTTTGTGATGGAATTCGCCTCGTCACACCTCGCGCGCTTTAAGGTCGCGTTGGCCTACATTTCCCAGAAGCCTCTGCGATGTTAGTCCGCGAGGTCACGGTAGTCGTCAGCACACACGAGGGCTCATTCCGAGTGCTTAGTCAAACCTCCCTTTCTCTCGCCCCTCTCTGGGAGACACCGGCTGTTTGATTTCAACCGAACGAGGGGAAGGCCACACGGCTTTAAAACAAAGTTTTAACGACGCACCGGGTGACCTCAATAGCGGCCGAGGCCGGACACGAAAGTGACCAAGTTCCTGGCTTTAAGCGTTCGTGTGACTATGGACGATAAAGATACTGCCCCTGATTCGTGGGATCAGGAGGACGATGGCGAGGCCCAGGTCGACGTGCAACTTTCCAACGCTTTTAGTACCAGTCTAAACGTGGACGCAAAGCCGTTTGTCCCCAACGTACACGCCGCCGAGTTCGTCCCGGTTTTTTTCCAGAAGGGCTCCCCGGAAGCCGTTGAGTCGTCGGGTGAGTTGCCCGCCGCTATTAAACGTGGCTTCGTGGGCATGTTAGCCGCGTTAGCAGTTAGCACGCACACACGTTTGTTCGCGTGAGCTAGTTTGCGCTGATTAGCATCTATGCTACATCAGTCTTGCCACCAACGGGCCGGAGCGGAAACGCGGCCACTAATTCGCATTTTTATTGAATCACTCTACACCGAATGAACCATATTGATACTAATGTTCTCGATAACATCGAATTGAACGTGAAGTGCCACAGTTTAGTGTTAAATTGTTGCTAAAATACTATATAAGGGCTAGTTCATCCAGATGTATTTGGCAAAATGGGTATGATTTGCACTATAAAATGTAGACAAAACGAAATCCGTGTTCATTTTAACGATTCGTGTAGCCTACATTAAATGTATTAGGTTGTATTTAGCTTTTTTTGTGACTTTTTGTGTTCTTTAAGTTGTGTGTGTGGATACAGACTGATCGTGCAATATATGTATTCAAGAATTAAATAAATACACTCACACCGATTAAACACTTAGTTTTAAATTCTGTAATTTCTGTAATCTGAGTTTATTTGTCAACCCGTGACTTGATGGAAAGTTTAGACTGACTGTCTCACTATCTGGTTTTAGATCAAATGTTGGACGTGCAGTATATATCCAAACACTAGCGCAATGTTGGTCATATGGGATTTTAAAACTATTGTATTTTACTGCCTTGTTTACACAGAACATACTAGAAGATTGATTTAGCTTTTGGGTGCAATCAAGGGATCTTGTATTGGTGTTTGTATTTACATGTTTTTAAAAATAGCATTTAAGAAATGTAGTAAAGTGTATAAACGTAAATTAATTGTTTTCCAGGACTACGTTTAGGTACTGTTGTCACATGTTTTGCATTGCTTATATTTGGCAGCATTTTATTTGTGAAGTTACTGGATTAAGTTACTTTTTGTTTCTGTAGATCTCAGCACAGACGTGGAAATATCAGGGTATGAGGGTAAGTACATGCTTTAAAAATCTTCATTATAATAGCCATATATAAGTTTTTTATGCCAATCATTTAAATTAGTGAATTTAATTGGTCTTTTTTAATTGGAAACAAAGAACAGTTAAACACTCTTTGAATGATGCCTTAAGATGTTTTTATGTATGACATTTGTGCAGCGTCGTTAAATGTAATGTTTGGTGGTGAAATGGTTTGTATTAATGAATGCTGATTTGAAACTAGGAGCTGATCCTGTCATTGTTTTTTCCACCAGCACCGCCCATGGAGAATGGAGATGCGGAGATGGCCGATGACACATGGGAGCAGAAAGGGAGTGAGCCTAGCGAGGCTGAAGCCGAGCCAGGGGGCAGTCCGGGGGGAGAAGGGGGTCTACCTGAAGAAGACTCTCCTCAAGAGGAAGGAATGGAGGAGGAGGAGGAAGTGCCAACACCTAAAGTAGCCACTATTCAGCCAAATGCTCCCAAGAAGGAACATGTGAATGTTGTCTTCATTGGCCATGTTGGTAGGTCTTCATGTATTCACATTGCATGACGCACTGTATTGTAATTGTTTTTACTTGAAGCTTTCATATTAATTTGGCCGTTTTTTTTCACCCTCTTAATTTTGCAGATGCTGGCAAGTCAACTATTGGTGGGCAAATCATGTGAGTTAATGTAGTTTGCTTTGTCATTGGTCTGTAGATTTTTATAGGTTTTCCATTTCTAATTATTGTTTTCTTTTTAAACAGGTATTTAACAGGAATGGTGGACAAGCGAACTCTGGAGAAGTATGAGAAGGAAGCCAAGGAAAAAAACAGGGAAACCTGGTAAATCAGCACTGATTATTTTATTGTATTTTTTATTATATTTTTATATTTTATATAATATATTTATTATATTATACTTTTCTCATCCTCTCTTTATCTCAGGTATCTCTCTTGGGCTCTTGACACAAACCAGGAAGAGAGAGATAAGGGAAAGACTGTAGAAGTTGGACGTGCTTACTTCGAAACGGAGAAAAAGCACTTCACTATCCTCGACGCACCAGGCCACAAAAGCTTTGTGCCCAACATGATTGGTGGCGCTTCACAGGCTGATTTGGCTGTGTTGGTACGTGATTGAATGAATTCATTAATGATTTCACACCCGTTAAAAAAAAACTAAATGCATGCAGCCATTCTAACCTTTAAGAAAATGGAAACGAGTCTTCTGCTGATTGCTTTCTAGTTAGACTCTGTCTGTGACTGCCAGTGGGGGGCGCCGTTTTATTGAATATTTTAATGTTTCTTAGATACAACCAAGCAATTGCTGGTGTTCAGCAAACATTTGCTTCTATGTTGACATTATTTCTGCATAATCCAAAGCTACCTAAATTAGAGTAGTAAACAATCAAACCTCATGCTTCAACCCCAAACGCAACACTTTGATTTAGCTAGTAGCACAATCATTTGTGGTTTCTTGGTGCTAATTAAGAGGTGACATTTTTCATGTTTTTTCTCAAGGTGATCTCTGCCAGGAAAGGAGAGTTTGAAACGGGCTTTGAGAAAGGAGGGCAAACACGAGAGCATGCCATGTTGGCCAAAACCGCTGGAGTTAAGCATTTGATTGTACTCATAAACAAAATGGATGATCCAACAGTAAACTGGAGTCTGGAGAGGTGCGTTAAATAGACATCTCTGCGCATTTCACGCAATATAATGTTTCATTGTCAAACGTTGGCTTAGACAAGCACTTTTGTGCTACCACTATTGTTTACAATATTTAACACGAGACAAATTTAAAACTACCTCTGGCTTTTTTCAATGTTTTATTTTTTTTAAGGTACGAAGAATGCAAGGAGAAGCTTGTACCGTTTTTGAAGAAAGTGGGATTTAACCCCAGAAAAGACATTCATTTCATGCCATGTTCTGGTCTTACTGGGGCCAACCTGAAAGAGCCTGTGGAGCACTGCCCTTGGTATACGTAAGTGTGCCAATGTCTTGCCATTTTAACGTGATCACTTTGTTTAGACCTATGTAAAGCAAAAACCTGAAACGACCCGCCTTGTAGTGTGTGATTGTGACTAATTTGGAAATCTTTTGAACAGAGGGTTACCATTCATTCCACATCTGGACAGTTTGCCAAACTTTAACAGATCTAGTGATGGACCAGTCAGGTTACCCATCGTAGACAAATATAAGGTAAGCACAGAATTGGTTTGATTTGTATAAAGTCAAAGATTACTGCACCACTTGTGTTTCTATATGCAGTGTGTGTACATAAAAATATACATTGAAATATATATTACAATGTATATTTTTGTATTGGTAAAATTCATTTGAACTCGAATGAAACAGAAGATTTGTTTGACCTCAGACATATAGATTCCAGTCAACTAAAATTGTGCAATGTTTGCAGGACATGGGTACTGTGATCCTGGGCAAGCTGGAGTCGGGTTCAATCGCTAAAGCTCAGCAGCTTGTGATGATGCCAAACAGGGTGAGATGTTTGTAATAAAAGCCTTTTTGACTTTCATGCTGTGATCCTGCTGACCGACATTTGCATGTTTGATATTCTCTGCAGCACACAGTGGAAGTGCTGAGTCTGCTGTCTGATGACGTGGAAACCGATGATGCTGGACCTGGAGAGAACTTGAAGCTGCGGCTTAAAGGAATCGAAGAGGAAGAGATCTTGCCTGGGTTCATCCTTTGCAATGCTGAAAATCTTTGTCACTCTGGGCGGACATTTGATGCCCAAGTAAGTGAAAAGGGAGATGCCGAACATGTTCCTTGTTTTCATATTTATTCAAAATATGTTTTACATTACTTTGCTTTAATCTAGTGTATATGACATTACAAGTTCTGAGCATTTGTAAGACAGTTTCGTTTCACAGTTTAACTGTCTCAAAGCACACAAATCTAACAGTGACACTTACACTTTGTGGGAAATGCGGTTTTAAATGTACTCCGTTCTCTTTTCAATTGTAACACATTTGGCTGGGGATAAAATGGGGGGAAAAAGACACCCCTTCAAAAGTGCCAATTATAGACTTTCTTGTGACGTTTGTCCTTATCTCGGTGTTGTCACTAGCTGTTTGTTTTGTAGGAGACATAATGAAAACACAACAAATCTAATATAATATTACATGTATTATTTTATAATATATTTATAAATACAAATATAATATAATTTAAAAATGAAAATAAACAAACACAATCTCAAGATATACATTGATAAGATTTTTAAAATGCTTTTCTGCCTTGCGCTGGTATAATTTATGGTATACTGTAGAAAATCTTTGTTTAATTATCGTGGAAAATGAGTGTGAAGCATCAATCTCAAATTTCAAAGCAAAGATTCGACATTCAGATTGAAAGCAAAAAATAATAACTTGTGATGCTGAATTTTTTTGATTGGATTGGTTTTTCTCCTTGCTGTTTACAGATTGTCATCATCGAACACAAGTCAATCATCTGCCCAGGTTACAACGCAGTTCTTCATATCCACACCTGCATCGAAGAAGTGCAAATTACGGTAACTGATGCAAAACGTTACTCACTTATAACTCCTCATGTGGATTAACGTGTTGCTTTTCCTGCACCAAATGCTTTTAATACTTTTACAGGCCTTAATCTGTATGATAGACAAAAAAACAGGGGAAAAGAGCAAAACGCGACCGCGCTTTGTCAAACAAGACCAAGTTTGCATCGCCCGTCTGAGAACTGCTGGGACCATCTGCCTTGAGACCTTCAGAGATTTCCCGCAGATGGGACGCTTCACCTTACGAGACGAAGGTCTGTGAACGCTTCCTTTGCCGCTTAATTTGAATTATTTGGTTTTTTTTTTCCTGAACTTCTCTACATATGTTTTAGGGAAGACCATCGCTATTGGGAAAGTGTTGAAGCTTGTGGCTGAGAAAGACTAAAAGGATCAAAAGGTGGTTCTGGTTCAACGGAACAAGGCCGAGGTTGATGCTGCTCCAGCCGCATCACGCTTCACAGCCCTCTTGTTCTTTCTCCCCTCCACCTCCCGAAGACCAGCTTAAAAAAACTCTTAAACGAAATCTGTTTTTAAGCAAGTGAAAATGAAATCATGTCCACATGTGTCAGCTTTCTCATATTGAGAGCTCAGCGATGCCATTGTTTTAGGTTTCCCCCACAACCTGTTCCTCAGTCTGCACACATTATATGGCAAGGGATTTAGCTCTCTTCCTTTTTTTATTTTTATATTTCCACTTGCTTCCATCAGAGAAATATAATGGCAGCAGATACCATGAACTTGTGTGGACCAAGGTTAGCTTGTTAACAAAATGGCTTGTGAGCAGTAAAGTCTGAATGATTAACCAGTCGAAACCAAAATGTTAATATCTTGGTTGTACAACTCCCATTGCTTATTCCCAGTTTGGTTTCTTTTCACATAGCGTTCTGGCAAAGTGCATGAACGTGGTCACGTTATTAAAGCATCTTCTATGACAATAAAATTGGAGAAAAATATTCTGTGTTTTTTTTTTTTTTTTTTGTGTGTTAGTCAAACCATTAAGTTTTTCAGCCAGCGTTGTGTAGTTTGGCTTGGTTGCTTTTCAATTAGGCTAAAAACATTTCAGGAAGATTTATTGTGACCTATTTTTGGGATTTGTAGTCATGAAACCTCAACTGATAAGAGCGCTGCATCAAATCTGCACCAGAAATGTTGGTGTGTGTGTGTGATGGGTGTCTTAAAGTTCACAGTGCTCTTAATTACATTGTACTCTGATTTTACAGACACCTTTACAGTCTATCTTTATTTTCGCTGCATTGCAGTCGGACGGCTAAATTTGGTACAAATATTGTATTGTCATTATGATATCATGGGCAAAACATAAACCCTTAGAAGTTGAAGAAAACTCTGTCGAAACAGACAGTAGTTTGGATGTGCCTATAATTTCTGTATTTGTGGGCAAAAGTATTCCGAGACACAAATAGGACATTGTGGTCTCGTTCCAGATGTTCATTTGGACACACCCACGGGGAGGGGCTTTCAGGGCACTGTATTTTGCAGATAAATACAGTAACTGGCGGAGAGAAGTAGAACACAAGCTTTGGTTTGTCATTGATGGGCATTGGGATTGCCAAGTAAGTGACTAATATTTATGCTTGCTTGTGATGCTAGTTTAGAAGAATATGCATGATAGTTTTAAAATGAATTTTACAATTGTTAACATTGTCAATGATCTCAAACTCTAGGTCAACATCTGCTCTGACTGATACCTTCAGCTCGGATTGACCACATAGTCGAGCAATGGAGGAAGCTGCCTTGTGCACTGGAAAGAAGTCAAGCAAAGGAGTAAAATGTGGATGGAGCCACTTTTACAAGCCGGCCCTGACCATCTTCATTGGGGGTCTGCTGTTTGGGACTGGCACTGCAATGTCTCTGTTATACTTTACCCAGGTGGGCAATGTACCCTATTTAGTTGGACCTGTGCTTTTGTCTGTTGGGCTGATGTTCCTAGTTACTGGACTTGTATGGGTTCCTGTTATCAAGCAGAAAAGGATCCATACAGCAATGACCCAAATGAACCATGGAAGACCTTTGCTGTCAGAACATGGCTCTCATAAGCAGTCGTGTGTTACTATATCGTAGGGACGTTTATGGTTGTACCTGTTATTCAGAAAGAAGGTTCCTTTGGTGGGGTGTCATTTATGTAACTCGCTTCTGTTATCCTGTAAAATGAGACATGTCGCTTTTTTTTGTTTGTGTTGTAAATGCTTTTGTTTTTTTCCTGACAAATCCTCACAACTGGATTAAAATGGCCGATGTCATCAAAGGGCAGAATTAAATCAGCTCATGGTGAATAGCAGGAATTCACAGAAAACTGGAAAAGGACAATATCTAGGCCAGCGCTGTAAAGGAAATTAATAAATAAACAAACAAACAGGAACTTTTACAAATAAAATCAGACAAACTATCAATGTGTGAGTGCTAAAACAATTTTTTCCTTCAGGATTTAGCATGATAATTGTTTTAGAATATATTTGTTTTTATATTGTTTGAAATGTTGTAATTTGTTTTATATTGTAAAAATAAAATTCATATTTAGAAGAGCAATATTTGATTGAAGTGAATTGATTACATTGTTAATGCATATTAAGATAAAAATAAATCAATGTATGTACAGGTATACAAAAATATACACCATGCATACATATATATATATATATATATATACATGCTTATACATATACAGTATATATGCTTATGTAATAAATTTAATATTGTGATAGTATATATCATAAAAAGAAAATCATAATTTTGTTATTTACTTTACAAAAAATAAAAACAGTAAAATTGAAATGTGTTATGATTTTATTATGAATTTGTTATTCTCTTCAATTCATATTCAGTATATTTTCTTTAAAGACTGGTATATTATTTGCTGGTCCGTTTAAGTAATAATTTCAAAGCTGGTGTTGATAATGTAGTTGGTTCAACTCCTGACATGTAATTCTGTAATCACGTTACTTTTTTCACTAAAACCGTTACTTAATTCACCAACAAAGATGCTTTTTGTAACGGAAATATTTTAATTTATTTATTAGAAACTGTTATTATATTCATTAAGAACTGTTTCTTTATTTACAATAAACTATTACTTTATTCTGCAGACATCGTTGCTTTTTCTTTATTTACAATAAACTATTACTTTATTCTGCAGACATCGTTGCTTTTTCTGTTCACCAGAAACTATTACTTTATTCATAATAAATAATTACTATTTAATCATAAACTGTTGCTTTATTCACCCCAACTATGACCAACGGTCTGGTAAACCCCGCCCATCCAAGTCACACGTCACAGATTCTCGCGCTGCTCTTCAGAATGTGCTACCGGTTTACACAACAGGGACGGAGAACTCTTTTGACAAAAGCGTAACGTTTAGAAGGGTAATTCTTGTGTTGGAGTTTGTTTTTATTTCACATCAATCAAATTTGATCGCATATTGGCTAAATAAGCATTTGGGTAAGAAAGCAAGCTTTACTTCGAGGTAAGTTGCCTTTTCAAGCGGTTGCGGAGAGTTTCACGAGTTCAGCACAGTTTTCAGACGTTATAGTTTAAAAACAAACATCATCCCGCGCACCCTTAAATCGGATCATATCGTTAAATCGGAACAAACCAAATCTCGAGGTTTAGTTGTACGTAAACACAACCAGAGCTGCGAACAAACCGTTGTAAAAACTTGAAGTAACCGTTTGGCGTTAGCCAGTTAGCCAATGAGCAGTGTAGGAAATTTGAATTTCTGAACGTAAAAATGAGATACATTTACTTATTTCTTCCATAACTAATTATTTTAGGGTCTTTTGTAGAACAACTATTTCTTCCGCTTCACTTGCAAGATGTTGGCGAAACTCCTTCTTCCTATAACATTTTAATTTTTTGAATACAGTATTTTGAAACTTGGAAAAAAAATCACAGGACACACCCTTCATATATTACTTGACATAAAAGCAGCCAAGAGCAAAGAAGTACTGTACTGTATTTATTTATGAACTGGAGTGATTTGACTCAAAATGTCATATTTGATCAAAAGCTAATGTATTGTCATAATGTTTTCAGCTAAAAGCAATGACTGACCCTGAGCCTACAACATTTTCATCTGTTGACCAAGAGAGAGACTATTGGAAGGAGCAGGCTGCTAAATTCCAGCAAAAGTATCTTTTCCTCATCTGTGCATTATCCCATGTCCTTATATAAGACTGAAATCTTACACCTGGATCTTATCGAATTGACTGTCCAGGTCTGAGGAGACGCAGGAAGAGCTGCAGGAGTTTCAGCAGATGAGTCGAGATTATGAGGTGGAGCTGGAGACCGAGCTGAAGCAATACGAGGCCCGTAATCGTGACCTGCTCACAGCCAACAACAGGCTTCGTATGGAGTTGGAAAACTATAAGGTGCGTCTGGTTGACTTTTTCAATGGTACCGTCTCTAAAAGATTCTTGAACCTGTACAAACCAAAACAAGCATAAAAAAATATGGAAAAGGTTTCAAATGGTTGCGTACATTAGCACTAATACGTTTTTGTTTGTTATTACATATTTTGCTGCAATATTTCCTAAAATGTCCAATTTGACTATTAAACTGTATTATATAAGTTATTGTATAATATAAAGTACGTAGTTAAAATTTAAATTGATTTTTAAGCATGACTTTAGATAAAAGCTTTTAAATGTTTTTGATTTAGCACATATGTCCTGAGTTTCTTTTCTTCCTGTCAATGGTGTTTTGCTTAGCAGGAACACAATTACACATTCACAGAAAAACAACAGAGATCCAATTCAGGTCGGGAAAGCAGCTGATGCTTATTTATGCTTCAGTGTCTGCGGGCAACTGAGATTCACATTTGAGCTTGACTCTTGTTGCAAAACCACGGCTGTAAATCCATATTTGAGTGTTCCTTTGTAGAAATAAAAAGAAAAACAATGTTCTGATTACATAAGCATAGAAGACTTTAGATTACGATATAATATTGAACTGCAATTGTAATTAAATATTGCATTATCATTATTGAATAATTGATTCTTTGTTGCAACTCAAAACAAGAGAATAGGAATTTTTTTAATGTGTTGCCTAAAGATCCTTCTGCTTTTTTGGTAACAGGAGAAGTATGAAACGCAGCATTCAGAGGCGGTCAGGCAGATCTCCACACTGGAAGGTGACCTGGCAGAAACAACAGCCATCAAGGATCAGCTGCACAAGTACATCCGAGAGTTGGAGCAAGCCAATGATGACCTGGAAAGAGCTAAGAGGTGTGTACAAAATAAAAGTATTCGCTATAAATAGATATTCATCTAGATAATTACAGTATTAAAGCTACAGTGCAAAATTGACATAATTAAACCTAATGGATGCAGCTACCGGGAATTGTATTTTGTCACATCCATCACAGCCGAGCTTACAAAATAAGTAGCAATGTTTTTTTTTTTTTTTTTTTTTTTTTTTTTTTTTTTTTTAATTATTGATGAAGACTAAGATGCAGATTGTAGCAGACCTTGCAAACACAGATTTCATACTTCTAGTCAAATTATTTTATTAAAATTTGATTAAAATGCAATTATTGATTTAAATTGATTGCTTTTCCAATTGAGTGTAATTCGTAGACGGTGTATGTGAAATCAGTGGGATTATTAATGGAGTGATGAGTTGTGAAAAGTAATTTCATACTATTATCAAGGAAGGTGATTTTTTTTTTATAGAGAAATACAGTAACTGTGTCTCTTGCAGGGCAACTATAATGTCGCTGGAGGACTTTGAGCAAAGGATGAATCATGTTATAGAAAGGAACGCATTTCTAGAAAGTGAGCTCGATGAAAAAGAGAATCTTTTGGAGTCTGTACAGAGACTGAAAGATGAAGCAAGAGGTATTTATTTTTGTCTACAGCAAAAAAATTGTCACTCATACAAAAACAGTGGATTGTGAGCTGATGGGGTTTTATATTCTGCTCTGTGCAGATTTGAGGCAAGAACTGGCTGTTCAGCAGAAACAAGAGCACAAATCATCCATCGGCCTTTCTAAAGATTTAGACAAACCAGAGGCCGTGCCATCAAGACCTTCATCTGTGGTCAAATCCACCCTCCCATCGGGCCTGCCCACACCGTCCAGACCACCAGGCTCAGGGAGCGCTTTCAACACACCCTCAGCTTCCTATGGCAGAAGTGAGCATCCCTGCTGAGTCTAGTAAACGGCAACACAGAACTCTTCTCTCGTTCTTATTTGCTAATTCATGTCATGTGACGTCCAGTTGAAGGCCTGAGCGGAACACCCCTTACCACATCAGCAAGGATATCTGCTCTCAATATCGTCGGAGAGTTGCTGAGGAAAGTCGGGGTAAGTTCAGGTGTTTCATATAACTGGACTAGATGTGAGTGTTTAAAAAAAATCCCGTTTCAGAACCTCGAATCCAAGCTCGCATCATGCAGAGATTTACATGTTCCCGAGAAGCTGCCCAGTCGTTCAGCCATTGGCCAGAGCACACCAAGTATTCCTCGGGAATCCACGGAAATCCCAATTCAGGCCAATTCAAATGGCCTTTATGAGAAGGGGTCAGTACCGTTATTCATCTCTGTGACCTGAAGTGGATCATTTGTTCATAACGTCTTTTCTTCTGTTGTGTCTTGCAGGATGGTAAAAAGGTTGGACTTTGGTACAGGACCTAAGATAATGCTGTGAACTGAGATGCTACTGTTTTAATAGAGAATGCAAAAGTATCTAACGTTTCTAGATCTCGGGGTAAATATTGTTTATACCGTATTTTTCAAACTATAAGGCACACTTTAAATTTCTTTGAAAATTGCCTTACAATATGGAAAAAAACGTGTGCCTTATTTATGAAACAAGATCAGTAAATAGACGTTTATTAACGGCACGCCTTGTGTTCTGCTGTGCCTTATAGTCCGAAAAATACGGTAAGATGGATCAGAGGCTGAAGTTTTGGATTAGTCTTTCCTTTTGTTATTGCAGAAAATATCTAATTTTATTCCCTTATTAAGGCAGTATTGTGTCTTTAAATATGGTCACCAATTTTTACTTACATTTTAAGGAACCTGCTTTATTAGTCGAATGTAGAATTTGTACTATTTTTGACCATTTTTGTTTGGCATGAAACTACTGATCAATGCGTGAAGAACCGAACAGAAATGTTTGTTTTTAGGCGCTTGTTTGAACTATATCATTTTGTTCGAGATAACTGTTGTAATTTCTTACCTTATCTCATTAGGAATGTTTCATTGGTTATGCTGAATCAGAGGCGCTGAGACGATTGTTTGTCTTTTTTGTGTGTTCTGTGGGGCTTCTGAAGCCTCCAACTGTGATACAGTCACTTCAGGGCCTTTTAGTCTTCAATAATTGAAAATGAACTCTTAATTAGTACTTTTAGTCTTCTTTTTCCCTCCCAGCGGCTATGGAAAATGGATTCAGAGCTTTTAAGTTCTGAATAATTTTATTATGAATTGTTTTGTCTATGAGTTTAGCCTCACTTTTTTTTTTATTTTTTTGGTAATGGGGAAACGCCTAGAGTGAGGAGAGTTGATGTTGCTCCCAGTGTTTTTGTTCTCTGGTGTGTCAGGGGTTTTAAGGATGTAGAAACATCATGATGCCGTGTTCATGTTTTCCTCATGCTAGTGCTGTAGATTTTTGTCGCGCAAGGAGCAATTATGAATACTTCAGTGAAGGGTACTGATATTTTATATTAAAAATGCAGATTTAAGGAAAAAAAAAAACGGTACATTATTCAGGTTGTTCAAAGGTACTGACTAAAAGTCGTGGGATTCTAGAAGGATTTAGCACATTTCTATGCACCAGAGTGTATCTCAGGGGCAAGGAGCGAAAGCAATAACCTCAAAACATGTCACTGTGGTGCACATGGACCGTTTGTCTCGTATACAACTGTTGACATAATCATTTTATGTTTTCTTTGCCTTTAAATAAAAAATTGGCAACTCTAAGCAAAGTCAATGCCTGGTGTTGTTACATTTGCTTGTTGCTAAGCTGATGTTGCTAAGCTAACATTGCTAATAAACGTCCACTAACAATTTGTGGAAATTCAAAAGTACTTCCAGTATTTTTTCGTGTTCTGCTCAGTCGCATTTGCTAGTTCTTTATTTATGTGTATTTTATTGTGAAACTCAGGAAAAGCAAAACAGGAACCGAAACATGTACAAGACTTATAGGACGTTAAAGTCATAGTCACTTGACAAGTATTTAAGACTGAGCGATATATGAAAAATGAGCATTTGGTTAAAAAAAACCCCCTAAAATACATTTTTAAAATAACAAAACATAGAAACTAGCGTAGTATTACGTACTAAGAATTAAGCAGTAATATGTTAATCTAAAGATAAAACAACATTAAATAAATAGAAGTTAGCGAAAAAGTGTCGTATAAAACTGAGTTGGTGACATTTTGTCACTCAGTTTGCGCATCTGGTTTAAGAGCAGATGCAGCTAAAACACACTCTTCTACAGGAGCTTCTGAGCCCTTCATGCCTCTGAATGTTCTTCTGAAGCTTCCACCTCCACTTTGTCCCAACAAGACGTTCAAAGATGTATCGTTTCCTGTCCGCCTGAGAAACATGAAAGTAAATTAAGGAAAGCTTGAAAAGTCTTCTCTACTGAAGCTCGGAACCAGCTGTTAGAATGGTCCTAAAATTGACGAAAATATTAGTGAATGAGAAGCTGGCTGCATATATATTAAAGGAAGAGGTTGGAGGACAACCTGAGTTTGCTCTTGAGCCAGGACACTTGTCTACCCAGAGCATCGTTGGCCTCTCTTGCTTGATTCACTTCCTTCTGAAGCTTGCGTCGAGCAGCATTCGCACGATGGGTCTCCTCATCACTCTCCTCCAACTGCAGCTTGAGCTGGTTGGCTTGAACATTGGCTTTCTCCGCCTGTAGGTGAAGTCAAGGTCACTGACTGGTTAATGATCCAGACTAGTCCTTTTTTACTTTACCTGGTCCTTAAACAGCTCTGCCTGCTTCTGCTCATCCTCAATCCTAATCATCAGTTCTTTCAGACTCTTGTCTTTCTTCTGAACTACCTTGGAAATTGCTTGCCTTTCTCTGGACACAAAAATCCAGATTTTTGTTTCCTTCAGCTTTACAGCCAGAGTAAAAGACGTCACCTGCTCTCATGGTTGAGTTGGACCTCCACTTGTTGTAATTTTCTCTCTAGAGCTTCAGTAGAAGCTCGGGGATTGATTTTGAGCTGGTCAGCCATTTCCTGCAGCTTCAGCTTCAGCTGTTTGTTCTGTTTCTCCATCTGTTGGCAGCTATTCTCATAATGCTGAGCTTTGGACCGTTCTACCTGAAGTTCATTGTTCAGCTGATCCACCTGATGGAGGGAAACTTTCTGTCAATGACGAGGAGAAGAACAGAATCTCTTGCTTTAAGGAGTCGAGACTACCTCCTGCATTCCTCTCCTCAGTTTTTCATTAAGCTGCTCTGAGTTTGCTTGTTCTTCACCGAGGTCTTCTTCCAATTGTCCGATCTTGGCCTGCAAGTGTCGTCTCAAATCCAAAATGCCAGATCTGCTTTTAAACATAAACATCTTGAATTTACGCTCTAAAAAACATTGATTTTCATTTTTTTTTAAATGATCTACTTGTTTTTAAATATATCGCTCTGCAACTCTCCAGCGAGCTGATCTCTCTCACGTTCCGCCTGTTTCTGAGCTCTCTCTGCTGTGACCAGGTCCTGTAGAGGCGTGAAGCTTTAGAAACCTATAGTACGCAAAGATGTCCACCACTTAGATAAGATACCTCCTGCAAATTCACGAGTTCTGCCTCCATTGATCTGACTTTTTGTTCAGACTCTCTGGTGTTGGAAAGCAGTTCCTTGTAGGCAGCTCGCACATCCTCCAGATCCCTCCGGGAATCATTCATTTGAATCTATCAAAAATAAAACGTAAAGATTACAGGAAACAAGCTCTACAGGAAGCTCTGGATTCTCCAACTAGAAGTTTGGTGTAACCTGAGCCTTGCGGAGTTGTTTAATGGCCTCATCTTTGGCTTTGCTGATCGAATCAACCTGACCTTCAAGGTCCAGAAGATCTTCTTCCATTGTCTTTTTGGAGGCTGCCAGTGAAGTTCTCAGCTTCTGCTCGTCTTCAAGCTCAGACTCAAGATCATGGACCTGCAATGCACACAAGACCTCTTACTCTCTACTTGGTGATTCCACAAAACACCTTTCACAAAGCCAACCCAAAGCCTTCCAGGTCCACGCTCTTGCAAAATATTTAGCAAAGGAACTTTCACCTGCTTAAGCAGTTGTTTCTTTTTGTCCTCATTCTGGGCATCTCTGCTCTGCAAGTCTCTTTGATATTGATGCTTGAGGGCCTGAATGTTGACTTCCATCTGAAGCTTAGCATCTTCTGCGGCTTGCAACTCATTCTCAACGTCTTCTATCTGATTCACCATTCTTTCCAATTCAATTTCCAAACCACGCTTGGCCTTCTCCAAGTCATGGACCTGCTATTAACAATACAGGTCAATTTTTTTAGATGGTTATGGCATGAAATACCTCAACCTACATTTCTGCCCACGTCGCCTTTTGAACCGATCAGTTCTTCCACCTCGGTGCGCAGTGCTTTATTGAGCTTCTCCAGCTCTTGTAAGGAGCTCTGGGTTTCCTCCAGTGCACGATTAAGCGCCAAACACTTGGTCTCCTTCTCACACACATCAGCTTCGGCAGAATCTCGCTCCTGAATGTATTTGCCGGACATCGCCTTCTCATCAGAAATGATCTTTAAACAAGTAAAATCAGGAGCATTAGAAGCTTTGATGTTAGAGAAAGATAATTATAAAGAGCTACATCTCTTCAACCTGCTCAAACTTCCGCTGCTTCTTCTCCAGATTTGAAACCACCTGACCCTGTTGTTCCAAATCCGCCAGCACATCATCCAGCTCCTGTTGAAGATGATTCTTGGTCTTCTCTAACTTTTCACAGGCCTCGTTTTTTTCCTCAAACTCCACATTGACAGCTTCTAGATCCCGCTGCAGGCGTCTTTTGCTTTCTTCGAGGAGCTTACTGTTGCTGGAAAATTCATCCATCTTCTTCTTTGCATCTGATAACTACAGTGAATCCAACTCATAAACGTTTTTACCTCCATGGATGAATATTGAGAATTTCTGGAAGGGTCCTGAGATGTTTTAGTGAAGCAGACCTGTGTGTTAAGGTTGGTGACCTGCCTCTCTGCGTTTCTTCTGGCTTCCGCTTCCTCATCCATCTGTTCCAGCAGGCTATTCCGCTCTTCCTCCGCTTTCCGCAGACGAGAAGAAACACTGAGCTTTTGACGTGTCTCCTCACCAAGTTTCTCCTTTGCAGTTAGGAGATGTGAGTTGATGCTGGAAACATCTTTACTTAGTTTGATGTTCTTGCTCTCTGCATCACTGAGGAGACTCTTCAAGTTGTTACACTCTATCTGTGTTGAATAGTCAAGAATTAATCAGAGGCTTTATGCTTTTCCATTCAGCTGTTCTCATCACAATACAAATTTCAATGCTCACATTTAGTTTAGTCACACTCTCTCTCAGATCTTCTCTTTGTCCCTCACTCTCATTAAAGCGAGTCTGTAGGTCAGCAAGATGGATCTCCAACTTCTTCTTCTTTTGCTCCACATCATGCTTTCCACTACGGATTGAACCAAGGTCTTCGTTCAAAATGTCAACTTCCTTTTCAAGAGCCTGTTTAGCCTTTTCCAGACTGGCCTTGGCCTGCATTTCATGTTTTTAATAAGAAATTATAAAAGAAAATGTTTTTACAGTAAGAATGCATGTTTAATGCTAAGGAAAAGAAAGCTATTTATTTTCAGCATCGTACCTGTTTTAATTGCTCCATTTGCTCAATCAATTGATTTTGAGACTCTGCTTTTTTTTGTTTTATCTCATAAACTTGAGCTTCATGTTTGTGACGTTCTTCTTCAGTAATCTTCTTCAGCATTGCCAGTTCTTGCTCGCTCTTAGCTCTGCACAAGAAAAAAAGCTTCTAGTGTTAGCATATCTACTCTCCTAAATATCGGACATTACAAGATTGCATCCTTTTAAAATAACACATCTATTAAATGACCGTAGTTGTTGTTGAGCGGTTGTAGAGTCGAGCAAATCCTCCAGCTCCGTCTTCAAGGCGGACAACTCTTCATTCAGCTCCTTCCTGGCCATTTCTGACTTTCTACAAGCCTGTTGTTCGGCTTCAAGTTCATCTTGTATCTCTGACAGAAGCTCTTCCATCTCCTGTAGTTTCTTCAGAGCATTTCCCTTTTGCGAGGCCTCTTCTTTCACGCTATTTGGAACACAACGGTGAATTTGTTTTGGAATTTCAGGAGACTATCAGATGATAGTTTTTTTTATTACCAGGTCTGAAGGTCCTGGATTTCTCTCTCACTTCTGCCATTTTGCGCTTTGAGCTCTGCAATCTGGTCTTCAAGATCTTTTAAGTTCTCATGTAGAGTGTTACACTCACCCTCCAATTTATGTTTGGCTTTCTCCAGATCCTGTCGACATTTATCGTCTTTCTTCACTTGAACTGAAATTAAAAAGAGGATCATATCTATGTGAACACAAACTCTACATGAAACCAAAATCAACAAACCTTCAAGATCTGAAATCATAGACTCATGTTTGTTCTTCAGTTTAGCCAAATGTTTGGATTTTTCTTCCTCCTCTGCCAGGCTGGAGCAAAAGTCTCCTAAACGCTCCTCCAGCAGCTGCTTTTCCTATAAAAGGTCATATATACAAGGACAATTTTCCAAAAGTGACCAAAACCTGTTGCGTGAAGCGGGATATAATCTAGTTTGGATTAGACCTTCAGCAACTTGCTGTTTTGATCCTCAGAGTTTAGAAGATCCTCCTCCATTTTTTCCATCTTCTCTTTCATAGTGACTCTTTCCATGTGAAGATTCTGTCTTGCATCTTTTTCTTCTGCCAAATGATTTTCTAAATCCTATTTACAACAAAGTCTTCATTGTAACTAATGCATTTAAGAAAAGCCTTCAATGAATCCAGCTCAACCTTGAGCTGCTGCTGCAGGTCTATCCTGTCTTGCTGAATGTTCTGGTTCCGCTCTTCTTCCTCCTCCAGACGTGCCTCCATTTCATGCAATTCCTCTTCCATCACCTGCCTTCTGGCCTCCAGGCGTGTTCTCACCTCCTCAGACTCTGCGTATAATTCAGTTTCCTCCTGCAGCTTTACCTGAAGCTGGTTTCTCTCTTCCACCAACTATGAAAGAATTAAACAATCAACCAAGTTAGGGTGAGTTGTTCAGTTCATTTAGACCCAACAAATTGCTCTTGTACCTGGTTGAGTTTCCCAGTGATCTCTTTTAGTTCTTCTTCAGACTTGCAGGCAATCTCTTTAGCTTTCTGAAGCTCTTCCTCCTTAAGATTCATCTCCTCTTCTTGCCGAGTCACTTGAAGTAGAGGCTTGACCTGAACGCAAGGAACAAACGCAGGCTAGCGCACTTCAAGTTTGATGTTACATGTGCTTAACACCTACTTTAGTGAATAATCTCCACCACTGCCAGTTCCTAAGTCTCAGATAGACCGCACAGTTCCTCTGAATCCCTTTCATTGCTAAAAGCTGTTTCTGTTTCTTGCCAAAAGCCCTGTGAATGTTTGAACGATAGTGTTACATTTCACTTAAACATAATCATGTGCTAAAAAAACTATTAGTTTATTTATAACGTTTCCTGATTGTTGCAAAATTGCTCTTGAAAATGCTACAGCTTTTGCTACAAACTGTACTACTGCTTGATTTGCACTTCAAAGAATTTCGCCAATAGTTACATTAGTTTGACCTAAAGTGACCTACAGTTACACTATAAACACTACATTAAGTAGAGTGGAAGTGTTTTATTTTTCAACTTATTTAGAACTGACTTTCTGCTTAAAAATCCCTGCGACTGGGCCTGAAAAGCAATGATGATGATGGTTAGCTTGAGGTCCCGCTCTTCCTCCAGTTGGGCCAGAACTCCTGTTCGGAAGAATATCTTGCTCAGTCCAATTCTGTACAAGGTTGGATCCAAATCGAGATGCTTGATCTTGTTGGAGAAAATAAAGTGAAATAAAGACATGCCAGTTGATGTAAATAGTGTAGGAGAACATCTGGGTTTTCCACTCACTATAAGAGAACAAGCTTGCTTTCCATCCATAAAGCCTTTTGGGATTGCACCAGCAGCCAGTATCTCATAACTGAAAATATGATTTAGTACTGGTTTTATTACTTATCAACACTTCAATAAATGTGATGGTGAACATCAAAACACCCACCGCTGTCGAAACTCATAAAAGACAATGCGGTTGGGAAAGCCCTGTCGACAGATTCTGATCCCTTCCAGAACTCCATTGCAGCGGAGCTGATCTAGAACCAGGAAGGCATCTATTTTACAAACCTAAGGACAAATTATAGAAGAAGATAAAATCATAGAATGCTGCAAATCTCAAGAGTTATTCAAAAATCTTTGTCTAATTTTTAAGACTATTCTTCACCAGTAACTGACTATATTAAAACGTATATCACAACAAATGCATATACATACATAGATTATGGGAAATAATTTTTCAAATCACCTTTTTTTCATGATTGGGAATAATACAGCGAACAAAATTTGGCTGGGTGTTATGGAGAGTGGTCATGAGTTTGCCAAGAGACTCTTTGTACAGCTGTCCGACCGTGCGAAACATGCCTTTCTTAGATTTGGAGGCCGTGGCAGCAGCGCCGTCGCATTTAGCCATCTTTGCCATAGTTTCCAGACCCACCACACGGTCAACTACGGAAAAATGTAGTGTGTGTGATGAGAAACGCACATTGTGGTGCACTTTTAAAAGTTTTTCTTTAAATTAATTGCAAAAAAAAAAAAGATCTCACCATCTTTCCAGATTTCTTGCACAAACGCACTTGAGGAATTGCTCAACAACGCCGTCACATTGTCATTAAGTGGATCCATGTTTTTAATAAGCCATGATGTGGCATTATAATCCACCTAATTTAGACGGCAACATCATTGTATCATTAGTACTCCTTAATACCTATATGATAACCACATAATAACATCCACGTGTGTTTTGCGTTGTTGCAACAAAAGTTAGAAAGAAAAGTTATTTAAATTCCTCTATTTGTTGTACCATAATTTAGCCTTTTGAGACCTTCAAGATCGTCATAAAGTTGACTTTACAAAAAAAAGTTGACTGACTTCTGTAATCTCATGCATTCATCTCAGACTGACAGACAGACCTTGCCAGCGTAGTGTTGCACGCTGAAAGACTCTTTCAGATTCTTTGGCTTTGAAAACTTGCAGTGGCTTGAATGAGTGTTTGTGATCTTTTCAACAAAAGTCACGTTGGTAGATTTTGGAAACCAGCACTCCTCATCTAGCAGAGCAAGAATGCCTGGAGGATTGTTCTGAAAAGAGAAAAGGTTCTTAATGCTTCTACAAATGGTGTTTTTTACAATCACTGTCTCAGAAACCATCACATCACTGACTGATCTCTCGATGAGCTCAATGCAAGGCTGAAGGTCCAGGCCGAAGTCGATGAAATTCCACTCAATGCCTTCCTTTTTATACTCTTCCTGCTCAAGAACGAACATGGTGTGGTTGAAGAGCTGCTGCAGTTTCTCATTGGTGTAGTTGATGCACAGCTGCTCGAATGAATTGTCCTGTGGAAATGGAACGTTCCTTGATCTCGCCAAGACAACTCTGGTCTGATGTTATAATCTGATCAGGTTTAATTCATTCTCTCAGACTCACTTCAAAAATCTCAAAGCCGGCGATGTCTAAGATTCCCAGAAAAGAAGCCCCTTGGCGCTTCGTCTTATCCAGAGCCTTGTTGACACGTGACAAGATCCAGCGGAACAAGCGCTCATACATGGCCTTGGCCAAAGCTTCTATAGCAAAGTCGGCCTTTTTTGGGCACACAGAATGGTTTTAGAACTAGTGAATTGATTTAGAAAATCATCGTACTACACAATAGTAAATATTGTCGGCATATGGTGGTGGGATACTGCACCTGCTCTTTGGTCTGAGCTTTCTGTATGAACTCTCGGCCTACTTTAATGCGTGGAGTGAGAATAGCTTTTGTAAAGTCTGTCACATTAATCCCTTGCAGATGGCACACTTTCTGTGCAGCTGGTGGGTAAATTGAATTGTATATAAGATAATGCATTCAGAATATCATGTTGTGTTGGTCTGGGGTGTTTTCACCTGTGCTGTCGGGCATGCTGGCCTGCTCCTGGTTTTTCTCGGCCTTAAACTCAACGTTGCCCAGTTGCAGCACAGTCGAACACACCTTCAGCATTCCTGAAATATACACAGAGCAAATTACTAGTCTTGGATGTGTGATAAATAGTACAGCTGAAGCTGCAAGTGCGGACATTTCCAATTGGCCAATTTGTAATCCGGCTGCACTTCTGGCTGTACCATTTATAACATGGTTATTACACAATACTGTTTCTAGTCGTTTCTTAAAGGCTCACCAAGAAATGTGGAAAAACAAGAAACTCTGTATTTATGAGGTTTTATTTTCTGATATCTAAATGAAATTTAATACCTCAATGTTTCAAAGTACCAGAACAAAATGAACAAAACTCTCGTGTGCAAAAAAGTGCAACAGCTAATTCAAGTTCATGTGATTTAGCTCATAAATAGCATCCAGTACCTTCAACACCCTGCAGATGGAGATATCACCTCGTTCACCAAATAAATAAACCGCGGTAGAACAAAATTACAACTTGTGCACAATTACAACGCAACGAGTAAAGAGTACAGATACTCAATAAAAAATGTAGTCGGAGAGTAAATGTTGCTTACATTTTTGATACTCAGTACATGTACAAAGTAGCCAAAAATACTTAAGTAACAAAGTCCATTTACACCACTGGTTTTTAACATTTTGCTCAGCCTTGAAATTGGATGGCCAATTTGCAGTCTGACCGCACTTACTGTACGTAACATCACTTTCTAAACATTGTTTTTGCTAAATACCCATTCTTTCTTCTTCGTTGAAGCCCAGAACCTCCATCGCTTCCAGAGTCTCGTCAAACGCTTCATCATCCTGCTGATTTTGTACCTGCACGTGTCCAGCAACCAGAAATCGATAGTTCGCAAAGTCGTCCAGCAAAAGTTCGTCTGTGAAAAACAATGGACGCTAGTTGAACGTTGACAGGTCGTTTTGACCAATTGGCAAAAGAGGCCTGAATATAATATTTTAAAAACTTTCTTTTGTTCAATCACAATGTACTGTAGAAAGTTCTCACCTCGCATTTTGTCCTTGGCTCCAGCCACCATATAGTAGAAGATATGGAAAGATCTTTCGATCTTGGCCTGCCGGATACAGCGAGACTTCTCCAGGAGATCTGCTTTCATTAAGAACTCTTTCACTGTACAGGATATATTCATAGCAATAGTCTATAAATAAACATTTAAACATTTACTTTGAACCTAATATCATTGCTGTTATGTACAGTATATATACAGTATTTAATGGAGCCTTTGTGATGAGGATACAGGTTTCAATGTTAGCTCCGACAATGAAGCCGGTGTTGTCAAAGTTGATTTTGACAAATTTACCCTAAAGACAAAATTAAAAGTATTAATATAAATTATTACTCAAATTACATTACAAATTAAACGGCTCATACATTGTAGACAGCTTTTTCTGTTTCTTGGTCATAAGGAGCTTTAGTGGTGGTCAACCAATCACAGGGTGGGACGAACAGATACATACACATTATCACAGCTTGAAACTCATGTGAATGCAGGAAAAAATGGAACACAAATAAACCCAGACCGGACGTGTAATTTGGGTCTCAAACAGGTTCTCATTGCTGTGAGGGGACGGAGATTTTACTGCGACACTGCGCCGCCCTCATTTTACCTCAAATATTTGAACATTTATATTTTAAATAAAATGTAAGGCTATAATAAACTCACAAATCTGGAGGAATTATCATTCTTGATAGTCTTTGCGTTCCCGAATGCCTCCAGAATGGGATTGGCCTGCAGGAGTTGCTTCTCAAGTTCTCCCTGAGCAATACATACCAATAAATATAATTTTTTGCACATTCATGTGTGAAACTAACGCTTTTAATTAAAATAAACACACTTACATAGGCTAGCTGGGGTCCTTTCTGTAACAAAAAAAGAAAAAAAGTAGTATTTTTATAGCAATTATCTTTCAAGTGATCATGATAAATCACAAATGTTTACTACGGTAATTATTACGTGACATAAATACATAGATAAAGTATAAATATACATTTATTTTAAATATAATATAAATAAAAGCATAGAAATACTGAATGACATTGAAACAAATCTTATTTTTGACAGTACAATTTGGATTCTAAGAAAACATTTTTATGATTATTCTATTGCATTTCATCGTCAGAGTGCAATAAGAAAATGTGGGAATTTGTTCAGAGAACTGAAAATAAAATTTTACAAATAACAATAGTTATAATAACAGAATGAAACTTACTGAACCGTTGTCTCTCTTGCCTTTATGTGACGATGCTACGACAGCGAGGTACTGGATGACCTTTTTGGTATTTTCTGTTTTACCTGCTCCAGACTCGCCACTTTTAAACATAAGGCAGAGTACCACAACAATATACAATTTACATTCATTCAACTCATTTATTTATGTGTTGGATGTATTCTTCAATTTATGGCCTGCCACAAAAACCAAGCTAATGGTTTTGCATCTCACATACTCACGTGCAAAGAATAGACTGGTCCTCACGTTCTGGAGAGGAGAAATAGAACATTTTAGGCTCATTACAAGGACGGGGCAAGAAACGCATGAATTGTCACAGTTAAGACCCTTAAAGAGATTAAGAAGGGGCTAAGCTGTCGGAACACAAACTGTTCACACGAGGTCCCAAGCCTCACAACCTTCCATGTTGTCAACTGAGCTCAGAGGGAGATTAACTTCAGTTCATCCTTCTGAAAATAGCTGTTAAATGTCAGTGATGAAGAGATTGGTCCCTTGTATGGACATTTCGATGGTTCTTCAACCCCTGTGAGACACTTTGTCTGACACTCTTCATTTCACACAGCTGGAGGAATGGTCATGCTCTTCAAAAACACAGACAGACTCAGCCACATCTGTGTTTGGTCACCTTGCAGCATGTTTCTGTAGGCGTTATCGGTGATGGAGTAGATGTGCGGAGGCACCTCGTGACGTTTCTTTCCCTTGTACATCTCAATGATCTTCTCCGAGTAGATGGGCAACATTTTATATGGGTTCACCACCACACAGAACAGGCCTGAGTAGGTCTGCAGAAACCAGAAACACGTTACAATTGTAATAATATAAAATATGTAAAAAAAAAAAATATATGATTTTATGATATGATTTAGAAAGACGAATCGATGGAAGAACAAACGGCAGTGGTGTGAAGTAATGAAGTAAATGGACTTTGTTACTTAAGTATTTTTGGCTACTTTGTACTTGTATTGAGTATTAAAACTGTTGTATTGAGCAACTGTTACTCTCTACTTTTGATTGAGTATTTGTACTCTTTACTGCACTACATTTGAATGGACACTTATCGTTACTTGTTTCATTGTGCGCGACAAATCGGCATCTTTTCCGTACATTTTTGCGCGGACAAGGTGATGTTGCCATCTGCAGGATTCTGAAGGTACCGGATGATATTTATGAGCTAAATCACATGAACGTGAATTAGCGGTTGCACATTTTTGCACATTTGAGTTTCACTGAGACTGACTTTTTGTTCTTTTGCCTTTCTTAAAAGTTTGAGGTGTTACATTTTATTTCTAGATTAACAAATGAAATCTCAAAAATGAAGAGTTTCTTGTTTTTTTACATCGTTTTTTTTACATGGTGTTTCCTGATTCTAACTTCAGTAAAATAAGTAAAATACTTTGCGACTTTTTATTCTCAAGTGTTCTTGTAATTAGTGACTTGTTTTGAAGGTATGTATTCTTTCTTTTACTCAAGTATTGTTTTCAGGTACTCTTTACACCTCAGATGGACGGACAGAACCAAATAGGATCTGTTCACAAAAGATTTTTTGTGATTTAAAGTTATTTTTTTTTCCAGATCTTTCCAAATAGTCTAGCTTTTTGAACTAAAGCAACAACAGTGATACAAATTCAGAATACACTTACATAAATGAGTCCTGAGAAGTACCGCTCTCGTAGGTTGTGTAGAACCGAAGCCTCGTTCAGGCAGGTCAAGGCGGCCATGTCTTCCACCTTGTTGAATTTTGGCGGGTTCATTTTCTGGATTTCATCCTTGCTGACAGTCACTTTCTTGCCGTTGTCAAGTTCAACCATCACCTCATTCCCTGTCTCTTCTTTAATGCTGGCTGACTCGAAACCGACTTTTTCAGAAGGGATCCAAACCATCTTCTTGGCTGACCAATCGGCCTGGGCCACACCGCTGTTTTTGAAGTTGTTTTCCAGGAAAAGGAACTTGCTGCCGTCATCGTTGTCTGGATGCATGTTCTTCTGGATTGTTTTTGTTTCTATTATGTATTGAGAAATGTTATGTAAATACATATTAAATTGTACAACAGTCAAATCACTGAATTGTCTTTTATATATTTTAAAATTAAATATTCATTCTTTTTAATAATTCGATATTCAGTGCTTGTCAACTTTGTTTGATTTTATGTCAAGAAAAAAATGTCATGCAGGTTTGGACAAGTAACACATTGTGTCAAGCATGCTAATTAAGAGGACATTACAAAATATTGTAAACAAATACCTTATGTCATATAAAATGTACACACACACACACACACACACACACACACACACAATTTGTACACCAGTAAATGTTTTACTTACATGCTAAGAGAATCCCTTCTTCGTTTTGGTTCTTGTGGTTATACCTGATGCAGTATCGCCCCCCGAAACTTGACCCTTTTATAAGCTTCAATTTATGGATATATTTGGTGGGTGGGGCTTTCTTTTTTTTTTTTCGTTTTTTTTTATAGACCTTCCTGTGTCTGTAATTATCAGGGTGAACCTCAAATTTAACTTCATTTATTTCATTTATCCAAGTTATAAAGCCTTTGAAATACATGTTTTTGTGTCATTACATTTTATGTACAGAAAATATAAATAAATACAATTATTACATTAATATTATGTTATATACTGTATATAACTATCATTAATATTATTATTTCTTTCTTTTCAATTTCTTGTTAATAATTAATATAATCTGTATTTTTTCATGCTCAATATTTACATTTCTTTTGACGGTCGACACAGTTAAATAATTCAATTAAATTATTTGTATTTATAGTATTTTTGATTAACCCTTCTATTATGTCCGTTTCAGAGGGACATCAATAATGTTCACGGGTCAATTTGACCCAGGGCCCTTTATTATGCATTTAAGCGTTCCCCAAAACTGTGTGTGTGTGTGTGTGTGTGTGCGTGCATATGAGAGAGTGTGAGACAGGAGTGTATTATGTCTCATAGTTGCGAAGAAACAAATAGTGTTGTTTGTACTTTCTGACTCTTATTAGCATCCATTTTGTCTGAAGGGTCAAATTGATCTGAATATTATTTTTGTAACAAAACATGTAGCGGGGGTTACAAATGCAAAATGTTTCAAAGCGAAGAAATACTATTAAAGTTTGTTTTTTTTTATTTGTAAACTTTTAACACGGGTCAATTTGACTTGAACAGTATCTTTGTAACATAAACGTGTTGCGTGGTGTTACATATATGTGAAATGAATCGTTATATTTTTATACTATAATTACACCAAATAAGCCAAGCAGAAGTTTCAAGCTGAAAGAAAAAACTTTTTTATTTTTTAAATATTGTTAAACTTTCCGAACGGGTCAATTTAACCCTAACAAAATAGGGTTGAATTATAAGGTTGGAAAATGTACTGTCATTTTAATTGTCGATTAATTAATTACGTTTTGTCACTGACGAGGTTCCAGCAGGGGTTAAAAAGGCGAAGAGCGCCCTCTTTACGTCAGCGCTTATATCACACCTCTAGTTTCCATCACAGACAGACAGCGAAGGTTATGAAACCGAGGCGGTGTAGCCCAGCGTACTGTTACAGATCCACTCTGCCGGCGAATGGATATTAGCAGATTTTGCAGTTCAGACGGCTCTGATCCGTTTTGGGTGAGTGAATAAACAATTGCAATGAAACGCTTTTATTTCCCGAGGCGTTAATATTTAGCGTTTTCAAATGTTAACCGGTTGTTTTGGTGCACGGCACCGGCTGTGTCTCAAACCATAGTTAGCAACCTAGTAAGGCAGCGTATTGTGGTGTCTGCTAATCTTTGTATATTATAGGTACGGACTATTTTCGCACATTCAATTTGTTTTTTGACAGCCATTGCGGAAATATATGCATCTGTTGTTTAGTATGAAAATAATCTAAATGTTCAGTTAACATGGTAGAGGTGAGACTAGCCGGTTAGCCTCATAGCAAACTACCACATAAACTGACATTTCGCGCTAGGTGTTTTTTTTTCCCTTTCTTGCATGCATTAATGCTCTTAAAGTGAACTCAGCTGGACCTGTTTACTTTTCATAGCATCGTGAAATCTTGAACACTCACTCGTTTGACTAGTTTTTGCGGAGGTAACACCTCTAATGACAAACAGGTTGTTTTTAACCCGAGTGTTTACGTAAACAGGCGTCACGCAATCCGAGATCATTCGTTTTAGTTGCTTTAAATCAGTGTTTGTTGGTGTTTAGGTTTAAGTTCGGTGAGTTAGTGGACTAGCTGTGGTTTGACTGGTTCAGATTTGTCTTCGGTGAAACAGAGATGCAAACATTAAACTGAATCACGTCGGACTAGTTGAGCTGATTCTCACGCGACTGTTTCATGTGTAAACGATGTAATAAATTAAACCATAATTAAGCCATACATTAAATCTAATTCTAATAAAATTTTACATAAAGTTAAATCTGTGTTTTGTAGAAAAACAAATAGCAGAAATACAAACACAAACTCAAAGTATGTTTGTGCATATCAAAATTGATGTGAGAGAAGCTGTCATTATTATAAAATGTTCATATATTTGTCTTTGTTATGTATGTAAGCACAAATTATTTCGTTCATCTATCTATCTATCTATCTATCTATCGATCGATCGATCCATCCATCTATCTATCTATCTATAGAAATGTAAAAATCTATATAATAATAGATAAAGCAAGGTCAAGGATGCAATGTTAGTAGCATGTTAAAGACATTCTTTAGTCCTTCACTGATCAGACAAGGACCACGACTTCGGTTGACTGAAAGATCTCGGGTGTTTGCACTTTGCACACCCCATCAGGTCTTTGACGTTTGGTCAAAGCATCTCCAGAGGCACAGACTGGAATGAAACTCTCTTTGTCCTTTTGTGTTTTTAGGATTGGAACCGAACATGGCACATACACAATCCCGACCTGACTCCATGTTTCCAGAACACAGTGCTTGCCTGGATACCTTGTATCTACCTCTGGCTAATTGTGCCATTTTACATTCTGTTTCTAAAAAGCCACGATCGTGGGTATATATGCATGAGCCACTTAAACAGAGCTAAAACCGTGAGTATTTGCTAAGGAAAATCTTTTTGTCACTTATAGTTTATATACGTATGTAAACGTGCTTCATATGTAGATGCTGGTGTGTGTGTGTGTTCCTGATAACCCTGTCAAGGTCAACTGCTTTTTTTCAAGTTCTTGTGACTTCTACAGGTCATCGGGTTTGCACTATGGTTTTTCTGCTGGGCAGATGTTTTCTATTCTTTCTGGGAAAGAGGCCAAGGTGTTCCAGTAGCCCAAGTCTACTTAGTCACCCCTACTGTACTTGGCATTACAATGGTGAGAACAAAAAGGGTGTACTTTCACAGAATCAGAACCAAAAAGAGCTTTATTTCCAAGTATGTTGGCACATACAAAAAAATTTGTTATGGTGACAGAAGCTTGCAGTTATATGCATAACTTACAGATAAAGTAAAGTAGAAACAATTCAACACAGAATAATATATGTTCTGAAATACATAATTGAGAAAAATAGAAGCAATACATTTCTCTCTGTAGGTATAAAAGTTCAGGAATGTGTATTTTTATTCCGCTGTTTTTGAAACCAAAATGCGTGGCTGATCTTAGTGCTTGTGTGTGTGTGTTTCAGTTGCTGGCTACGCTGATCATCCAGTATGAGCGGAAGAAAGGAGTTCAGTCCTCAGGATTCATGCTAAATTTCTGGCTGATCGCCTTGCTGTGTGCTACAGTCACCTTTCGCTCCAAGATCCTTCATGCTCTGAATGAAGTAATCTAGATTCTTATAGTTGTAATAAAGTCAGACATTGATGTAGATATGAAGCAGCGCACATATTGTCTGTGCTTCACACATATGATTACATGTACATTTTAATAGCTGAAATGAATGTTGAAATTCTGGTCGTCTAATTCATTTTTCCTTTCAGCCCTCCAAAGTGGATGTGTTCAGGTATAGCACCTTCTACATATACTACGCCCTCTTGTTCATCTCCTTGATCTTGGCCTGCTTGTTGGACCAGCCTCCTCTCTTTTCACAAGCAGTGAAAGACTCGGTTAGTGACCTTACTGCCGTTCTTTCAATTAAATCGATGGTGTTGTACTGTGAAAACACTTTGTGTACAGAATCCATGTCCAGAATCAGGAGCTTCTTTCCTGTCCAAGATCACCTTCTGGTGGATTACGGGGTGAGATAAATTAGCGACTGGAATTCCAAAAGCTAAAATTATGAAATTTTCAAACCTTTCCTCTTATTCATGCCCATGAAATGTGTTGAAAAATGTTTACACCTGCATGCTTTCATCCATAATTTTCACATAAATTTCAAATTACGTTTTTTAGTGTGAGTTAAGTTTCTCTTCCTTTAAAGATTGATGGTTAAAGGTTACAAAAGACCTCTGGAGGAGAAAGATCTATGGTCGCTCAACACCGAAGATAAGTCCCATAAAGTGGTACCACAGCTGGTGCGACGCTGGAACCAAGAATGCAACAAGGTCAAAAGGTCAGATTGTTTTTCACTGATGGAGTGTAGCAAAATATCTCCAAAATGCTGCAAAAATCTGAAATGGTTTATTCTTTGTGCTAGACCAGTAAACAACACCGTCTATTCTCCGAAACGAGGAGCAAAGAAAGAAAAGAAGCAAGGACAACCAGTGGAAGAGTCTGAGATCCTGCTTGTTAAAACCCTTCAGAAATCCGGCGAGCCATCTCTATTCTTTGCTCTCTGCCGAACGTTCGGACCTTACTTTCTCATCAGCTCGGTTTACAAGATCATCCATGACGTCCTGATGTTTGTAGGACCTGAGATTCTAAAGTAAGACCCTCAGCATCACGGTCGCCTCTGTAGTAGTTTTATTTTCCCGGTGCGATTAATCCCATCTGTAGAGTTCAGAGTCCCCCTGTATTTGTACAGTCTTATGGTTTTTGATAACTAATCTCTGTGGGAAGCCCCCGTTTGCAAAACAACAGCTGTGACACTTAAAAGAGCTCCAGTGAAGAGTTTAAGCAAGATGAAAATTGTGCACTGAACTGTTCTAATGCCGTCTAATCCGGCGATAATAACACCTGAAGGCTTCTCGCTTTAGCCATGCTTCACTTTTTGGATGTGTGAATGTACAGTATTCTCACGTGAGCTCTGTTTTTTTTTTTAGGCTTTTGATCCTGTTTGCCAACGATTCCAATGCCCCTCCATGGCAGGGCTACTTCTACACCACGCTCCTGTTTGTTTGTACCTGTTTTCAAACCCTAATATTGCAGAAGTATTTTCATGTCTGCTTTGTGACTGGCATGAGGTTACGTACAGCAATCGTCGGAGCTGTGTATAGAAAGGTGATGGGCATTTGGAATTATTCTTTTTGTATAGATTGTATGTTTAAATCCAAGCACATACTGTAATTTTTGGACTATAAGGCACACTTAAAATTCTAAAAATTGTTTTGAAAAATGACTGCCTTAAAATCAGGGATAAAATATGTCACTTATTTATAAAAGTAAAATATTATGAATACTATGTTTGTTAATGGGGAGTCTTATAATTCTTTTTTTTTT
>CM051506.1:8970395-8996533 GCA_028031935.1 Paedocypris micromegethes
TTTTTTTTTTTTTAAAGCATTAAATTTTTTTCATATTCATTGTTTTGTTTATCTGTTTCTTGCCTTTTATCAAGGCACTGGTCATTACCAATGCTGCCCGCCGAACATCTACTGTGGGAGAGATTGTAAACCTCATGTCTGTTGATGCCCAACGTTTCATGGATCTCATCACCTATATAAACATGATCTGGTCCGCACCTCTGCAAGTCATTCTAGCGCTCTACTTCCTGTGGCAGGTACGTATGTGTGCCGATCTGTGAAATGCGGTCACTCGCTGAACGTCTTTCATCAACACCAGTTTCTTTTCTCGTATTGTTAGAATCTGGGTCCTTCCGTTCTGGCTGGAGTAGCTGTGATGGTGCTGATGGTTCCCATAAACGCCGTCATAGCGATGAAAACAAAGACATATCAGGTTGGTTTTCTTTTAAGTACATGTTCAAAACTTTATTTATCTGTGTTTAAAAGTTTATTTGCTAGAAACTCCTGGGAATCTTAATTGTTTCTTCACAGGTTGCCCAAATGAAAAGCAAGGACAACCGGATCAAGCTAATGAATGAGGTTCTGAATGGCATTAAGGTTCTTAAACTGTATGCGTGGGAACTGGCATTCAAAGACAAAGTGTCCTCCATTCGTGAGAGTGAACTGCGAGTGCTGAAGAAGATGGCTTACCTTGGCGCCGTTTCAACCTTTACTTGGGTTTGCGCTCCATTTTTGGTAAGTTCTGCAATTTGATTCACATGGTTTGAATGATATTTTTTCAGAGGTGTCTCTTTCACGAAGGTTGCCCTCTCCACGTTTGCTGTCTATGTGTTAGTGGATGAACACAACGTCCTGGATGCACAGAAAGCTTTCGTATCTCTGGCGCTCTTCAATATCCTTCGCTTTCCACTCAATATGCTGCCAATGGTGATCAGCAGCATGGTGCAGGTATCACACTTTTGGTCTTTATTGTCCCACATGGGAAAAAATTATTTTTCCAAAAACACTTAATTTGTTCAAATTGGCGATGTATGATCTCATAACCCATGACGTCACAAGCATGAGGTCGAAGTGTATGCATGCTGTGTAAATACTGTCACGCTTGAGCTTATATAAAATCATTCTCTCTGAAAATGTATACGAAATATATATTACAATAACCCCTTTGGGCTTAAATCTCTAATAATAACAAAAATGTGTGGAAAAATTATCATTATGCTATGCTTTTTAGCTTTTAGAATGCAATGAGCGCATATTTCCGTTTTGGACCGATTCTGATTGTGTGATTGCTCAAATACCAAATGATGGAGTATTTGCCCACCAGATGCTGGCCAATAAATTGAGTGAATTTAAATGTATTTCCAATTAGTTTAGTAAAATACACATTTTCACTTTGATCTAAAGTCATCAATGATCAATAAAATGCATACGCACTTAAGAAACGGAAACCTTAGCCGTAACACTTGCAGCATGGAAAATAAAGTTTTACACATGTACAGTACATCATGTGACTGTTCTTGAAGCCTACAATAGCCGCTTGCAGCTATATTTAGGTTTGAAATCCTAAATTATATCAGTACTGGGATTTATCCAATTATTACGTTTCAACAAGAAGTTAATTGTGAAAACTAATAGATTTGATAACTGAATGACAATCAAATTAATTTATTGTAATTCTTGGAAAATAAGCATTTGTTTTTATACAAATCAGTTTTAGTATTTGAATAAAACATGTTTTTCTTCACTCAGGCTAGTGTGTCTATGAAACGTCTACGTGTGTTTTTGTCACATGAAGAGCTGGACGAGGACAGTGTGCAGCGACCAGCCATAAACGCATGTAAGTGCTTCCAAACTGAACAGAACTCTCCTTTACTCAAGTCCCTTTTGTGTTCCTGACTATCTGCGGTAAATCCCAAATAGTTTCACTAGGCATCAATAAGAATAGCTTTGTGTCTGTCGACAGCAACAGCTGCTTGACCAGCATGTGGACTTGAAAAGCAGCAGTTTTGATGTTCACGCTATATTTCCTGTTCTTTCAGCCTCTGACAGCATCAGGATTGAAGACGGAGCATTCAGCTGGTCTAAAGACGACCCTCCAACTTTGAAGAGGTAGCACTTGTTCCTTTTGAAACACTTCAAGTGGGTCAAAATACAATAAACCAAGTGTAACAAAGTACATGAGATGGGAACTGGAAAGAAGTTCATTGTTATTCTGGTTTCATAACAAAAAACATGAATTGTTCGATAACTACTTATTAGCATACAAATCTAATTTTAAATTGTGTTCAGTAGAAATGCAGAAGTAGATAATGAAAACAATGTTTTTTAAACGTTAAAAGCATTTAAACTTTTAGGCTGTGAAGAGCAAGAAGATCTTTCTCAGAAGTGTCTTTCGTTTCCCAATCCAACAGAACACTCAACAAATTTGCTGTTTGTCTTCATGTTCAAAGCCTAATGTGACTTTTAACCATGACATTAATATTACGGCTGTCTAGAGAAAACGTGGCGAAACAGGCTTCTGAGGACCTCACAGGCAAGTACATGTGCATGAACTCCAACAGAAGACCTTCAATGGCCAGAAGATCAAAATCAAACCTTCTAAATCGATTGGGTCGTGGATTTAATTTCAATCTTTTTTTTTTGCAAATTCAAAATTTGTGATTTAATTTGTCTCCACTGTTAATTTCTTTTCAAATATCACAAGGTTTAATTCAAGTTGACCTGAATGCAGAATTTTTAAATGAATGAAGTTTGACACAGTGCTCTTCATATCCACAGACGGTTCTTTGTGTGTTTCTCAGAAAGGCTTCCTCTTTTTCTCTTGTCCAGGATGAATGTGCGGATCCCTGATGGGTCTCTGGTTGCTGTGGTAGGGCACGTGGGTTCAGGGAAGTCTTCGTTGCTTTCCGCGTTGTTGGGGGAGATGCAGAAGTTAGAAGGATCAGTCTCCATTAAGGTACTAATGAGGTGCTCATAGTTAAGCTGGACCATCTTTAAAGCATCATAGCACTAATCTAAGATAAACAGTAGATGTAAAGTTCTCATCTTTGAGTTTAATAATGGAGAGGTACGTGCTTCACTCTCTTCTAGGGTTCCGTGGCTTATGTGCCGCAGCAGGCCTGGATCCAAAATGCCACTCTCAAAGACAACATTTTGTTTGGACGAGAGGAAAACAATAGCTGGTACCAGAAAGTGGTTGAGGCCTGCGCTCTTCTGCCCGACCTGGAGATCTTACCTGGAGGAGATGCCACAGAGATTGGAGAAAAGGTCAACTTTATATTCTTACTGACCATCAATAAGGAACTGCTTGAATTGCGTAGTTTTATTCGGAATTATGTTTTTCTAAATGCATGTTGGGCAGTGTATGTGTAAAGGGGATTTCCTGATCTGAGTCCGAGATAGACATTGAGACATTCCAATAAAGTGCATTTTATAGCGATGCGGTTATGTAATGAAGATACAGTACATGCAGCCATGCAGAAGAAGACAGGCAACCTGAAGCAAAATAGACATTTCTGTCTTATTTATTGAAATTTTTATATCTGAGCTTGTCCTAAAACGGTTTAATTTCACTTGTGTTGTTTTGCAAATAATCCTGTTCAGAATGTCAAAATCCGCGGGTTCATGTGCTTGGCCCTAATAAAAGTAAAACACAAGATAAACACAACATAATTAATATAAATAAGTATCTATTATCAAATTTTTCTTCAGATTTTTTGTGATAAAGCATCCTCCAATTTGAAGCTTTTTTTGGATGTAAAGTAGCCATTACAGTCGTAATAATACCGTTCTCATTTTTCTCTTAATATAATCTGTATAATAAAAAACGCATTGTTGTCTTTTAGGGTGTCAATCTATCCGGAGGTCAGAAACAGCGAGTGAGTCTAGCCAGGTCTGTGTATTGCAACTGTGCGGTGTATCTGCTGGACGACCCACTGTCAGCGGTGGACGCTCATGTGGGGAAACACATCTTTGAGAAGGTCATTGGACCTCAGGGGCTGTTACAGGGCCGGGTAAGTGCATTTGACTTGTGATCCCAAGTTATTCACTTATGAACTTCCGGGTGATTTAATCAGTTTTGTGTTTATCGTTCTCCTCTCAGACTCGGGTTCTGGTGACACACGGGCTGAGCTTCCTGTCCCAGGCTGATCTGATCCTGGTTATGGTGGATGGCGAGATCACTGAGTTAGGCTCTTACACCGAGCTGTTGGGCCGACAGGGAGCTTTCGCTGACTTTCTGCGCACCTATGCCAACACTGAGCAAGAGGGAGAGGAAGAGTCACTGGGAGGTGAAGCTGATTCTATTTCTTAAGGTTTCATCTTTTCACTGTCATTCTGTTGTTGTTGTTGTTGTTGTCATTCTGATCTTTTAGTGTCTTCCAATGTCTGTAGATGTCCTTGTGTGAGTTTGTGTCCTTCATGTGTCTGTGTTTTCATTTTGTTGTGTCTCCTGTTAACTCTTCAGAGGATGGAGAGGAGACGGAGATGGAAAATTCTGAAGGTTTGGGGTGCAGCCTGTTGGTGTCAGATAAATGAGATAGTTGCACATCTTGCATGTTAGACTAGGGTTTGTATACAGGCCTGCATATGAACGAGGCCTACAACCGTCAATTTGGTAACAGAGTGGAAAGAATGAAAGTTTTTCACACTTTTCACCTCTACACTGTAGGTCTTACAGTTTTAATGTACATTTTGGAAACTCTTGTTACTTTTTTAGGGCGTCTTGCATCTTAAAAAAATAAATGGCAAAAAGAACAATGCACAGTAACAAGTGATTTTTTTTAAATACTGTATAGTGTGTATATTAATTTAACACTATACCACACAGAATTTATACATAATAAATATTGTGTATATATTTTTTGATATTCTTATGTGTAAAAGAAAAACATAAATTAGTCAGGCAGGAAAAAGCATCTGTGAATTTCAGGAAAACTTAAATGGTCAATTCTATCAGCAGATTGGACATCTATTTTTTTTTTTTTAGTTTTCGTAAGGAAAATCATAATCTGAGTATTTAAAGAACCACTGTATGCATTGTTGAGCTCGCCAAATGTTAGTTAGGTCTGCGTAAAATGCACTTGCATGCATTTTACATGATTTATTGCAGAATACGTCATAATTGCATAGCTTGAAACGGCCTAGACAGTTTAAAACAATGACTGGAGATGGTAGAGTAAAAGCTTGAGATTGTGAAACTTCTAACATATTAGTGTTTTTAAAAACATTAGCATAAGTGAGCATGTGGTTCTCTGGTAGAATCCATGAAGAGTCCCATCAACAGTCATTGGTAGCTCTGCTTGTAGGGCCTTGGAAGTGTATTATGAATGGAAAAATGATTCTTGAGCTCATTTTGTTTCATCTTCCCATAGATGCTGCTCAAAGGAAAGGATTAGACAACGGAGGTCCTGTGGCTTTGTTGGGGTAATTTTTCAGTGTTTATTCCCTATTATTTTAGTTATTTTTATCGGTATTTATTTTTTTATTTTACTATACTTATACAATACAATACTACTTGTACTGTACTAGTACATTTAGTAAACCTAAGTTTTAAAAGTAAAATATATTTAAATAAAGATATATTTAGGTAAAAATATTACCATACTGTATAACAAATTGTTTTCTTTCTAATGCTTCTTTAGACACAGTGAGAATTCTGCTAATGCCCCACTGAAGGCAGAAACCGACGCTGCTGCTAAAAAAGCCAAATCTGCTGAATCTGCTCGTTTGACGGAGGCAGACAAGGCCAACACCGGCAGGGTGGGATATGTTTTAATGATGGGTTTATAAGCGCTAGACTCGCTCCTGAAGTCATTTCTGTTTGTTCTTCAGGTGAAGCTGGCGGTGTTTTGGGAGTATATGAAGGCTATCGGTTTGCCACTGTCATGCTTCAGCATTTTTCTGTTTTTTGCTAACCATCTCTCGTCATTGGGCTCAAACTATTGGCTCAGTCTTTGGACCGATGACCCGGTTATTAACAACACACAGCCCAACAGAGAGATGCGATTAGGAGTTTATGGAGCGCTCGGATTTGCTCAAGGTAATTTTATCTGTACAGAAAAGTGAGGAAATTTGCAATTTTTGGTTTGCAAATTTTAAGAGAAACTCTGATTGGTATTAGAAATATTGAAATGTATGCATGTATAAAGTAAAACTCACCTTTTAAATATATAGTGATTGGGAATACATTGCATTGACAAACATACTCACTTTCACTGTACATCTTGAAAGAATTTTGATGATCGTTTTTTAAATTATAAATACAATCCTAGAATGTCGCCTAGTTCTTCTGCAATTAGAATCAAAATGTCTTTCTAGAACCTTTTCATCTGCTCTGTAGTGGATTAACCAGCTCAACTAGATCAGCAAGCACCTTCATGACTTAAGAAAATCACTTTAGGCTAAACGTTTACATAATCACTTTCAGTAATTGACATCTAGTTGATCATCATGAAGGAATTTTCTACGCATTTACCGTTTTCCTTGTTCGCTTTGATGCACTTCACAACAATTATGCATTTGATAATCGCTATGGAAATAATCATCCATCTAATGTGAAGATGCAATTTAAGATTATTTCCAGTTCATTCACTTTAAATTTTTTTTTTTAAATTTGCAGGCGTTGCAGTCTTTTGTTATTCTGTGTCCGTGTCTGTTGGAGGCATCTTGGCCTCGCGCTTCCTCCATCAGACGATGCTCTACAATGTTCTGAGATCACCAATGTCTTTCTTCGAACGCACTCCCAGTGGCAACCTGGTCAACCGCTTTGCCAAAGAAACAGACACGATTGACTCTGTCATTCCTAGCATAATAAAAATGTTCATGGGCTCCATGTTTAACGTGCTGGGCTCCTGTGCCGTCATCCTCATCGCCACGCCACTGGTAGCCATCATCATTCCTCCTCTGGGCCTGCTGTACTTCTTTGTCCAGGTAAGAATTATATTGCAAGTGTCATTCTGTGTGCCACAGGGGGAAATTGCATTTTACCACAGCAGAGATAGAGATGAATAGAGAGATTATACAGTATACAGTACGTACATATAAACACACATAAATGTAAAAACAAATAGAGATTGTATATTTAGCAAGAAATGACAATTAAAAATTGTAACTTTCAGGAACTATTAAGGAATTGTTTTCTTGTATCTTAGCGTTTCTATGTAGCATCTTCCCGGCAACTGAAGCGACTTGAGTCTGTGAGCCGCTCTCCAGTCTACACGCACTTTAATGAGACCTTGCTGGGTACCAGTGTGATCCGAGCGTTCGGAGAGCAGAATCGCTTTATCGGCGAGAGTGACAGCAGAGTGGACTACAACCAAAAAGCCTATTTTCCAAGCATAGTAGCCAACAGGTGAGATTTTGCCTAATCTTGTTGTAAATCTTCTGACAAAGGAATATTTATATTGTACATTTATGCTGTAATGAATCATTTGTTCTTCTTGTGCCCTGCAGGTGGCTCGCTGTGAGGCTGGAGTTTGTGGGTAATTGCATTGTGACGTTTGCCGCACTCTTTGCAGTGATGGCTAGAGACAGCTTAAGTCCAGGTATCATGGGATTGTCCATCTCGTATGCTTTACAGGTCAGTCTATCAAAATCCTCCTGTAATCACATTGCGTAATTCTAAATTAGAATGGCCACACTGGTTACGCTCCTCACACAGGTCACTGCGTCCTTGAACTGGCTGGTCCGGATGTCCTCCGAGCTGGAGACCAACATAGTGGCAGTGGAGAGGGTGAAGGAATATGGAGACACTGAGAAAGAGGTCAGTGCCACTTCTTCTGAAGAGTCCAATCTGTGATTAGCCTTGTTTTCTTAATGATCCACACACACACACACGCACACACACACGCACACACACACGCACGCACACACACACACACACACACACACACACAGTGTTACTTTAAAAATTGATTATTTACTAATTACTTAGTCGATTTTGTATTAAAATTCTTTTTTCAGTTTATCCTGTTTGAAAAGTAACTTCTTAAAATCATTATAAACCTTTAAATGGCAAATCATTTAAAAAGCATGGCAGTAAAATATGAAATCGATGAGTCATTTAGCTTTCTGAATCATCTTTTTTTTGCATTCTATAAATATCATTCTATAATATATAAAGTTATTAGTAGGAAATGTAATCTTTTTTGGGGGAAAAAAGAAACAAAAGTCCTGAAAAACTAAAAATATGCAACAATAAATGCACCTACATAAAAGCCAGAGGTTCTACACGCCGCAGCATCTATTCCACAACTTGGCATGCAATTATTATTAGCTTGCTGACAGTTTTTGTTTTCTCCACATCGACATAGTGCACGCATTACTGTAATGCTTTTGTCAGATAAGCAGACCAACATCCAGACCATTTCGGAATAAGCACAGCCACTAGCTCCAGCTGAGTCTACTTTCAATACGACTATTGCAAACTGTTAAAAAGTCATGTGCACCCGCACTACAACAATTTTAAAGCATCAGAGTAAACTTTTACTCTAAGAAGATAAATAAAAATTAAATGGTGATATTCAGCGAGCTTAATTGTTTTACCATTAAGTACATTATCAGTAACTGTAATTAAAATGCCTTAAAATGAACAGTAATCGGTTACACTACTTTTTCAGTGGATACTTTTCCAAGTATTTTAATTGCTTAGTAATAGGAACAGTTTGTGCTTTATGTGATGATTTTACTCCAGCAGAATTTTTATTCCCTGTTTGTCTTTTCTCTCAGGCCGAGTGGACATCTGACCACTCCACACTTCCTGATGGCTGGCCAACCACTGGTCACATTGAGATTCGGAACTTTGGTTTGAGGTATCGAGAGGATTTGGAGCTGGCTATTAGCGACATCTCTATCACCATTGAGGGAGGAGAGAAGGTACATGGAGCTTTTCATCTTTTTGGTTTATCAGGCTCTTGTGATTTCTGGGGCTTTTGTGATTTGCGTGCTTGTTTTTTGTCGTAGGTGGGAATTGTTGGTAGGACGGGAGCAGGGAAATCTTCTCTGACGTTAGGACTGTTCCGGATCATTGAGGCTTCTCAGGGAGACATTTGTATAGATGGAGTGAACATTTCCCAACTTGGCCTGCATGAGCTCCGATCCAGAATCACTATTATCCCGCAGGTACTGAATTTGAGCTTAGCAAACTGCTGATTTAAACATTGCTAGAAATAGTGGAAATGGCTGGAAATAGTTCTATATAAGGCTTATTTAACCTACTGTAATGTTTTATCAGGATCCAGTGCTGTTCTCCGGAACCCTGCGGATGAATCTGGATCCCTTCGATGGCTACACCGATGAGGACGTGTGGAGAGCTCTGGAACTAGCTCATCTGAAGAACTTTGTGTCGGGCCTGCCTGACAAACTCAACCACGAGTGTTCAGAAGGAGGCGAAAACCTCAGGTACTAACATGAGCCTCCATTGTGTTCCCCATGTTCTTCATGCACTGACGTGGCTCTGTGATGGAAATGCTTCAGTTTGGGGCAGCGGCAGCTGGTTTGCCTGGCTCGAGCTCTTCTCAGGAAAACCAAGATTCTGGTTTTGGATGAAGCCACTGCAGCGGTGGACCTGGAGACGGACAATCTGATCCAGTCTACAATCCGAACCCAGTTTGAGGACTGCACTGTTCTGACCATCGCACACAGACTTAACACCATCATGGACTACACTCGGTAAGAGACTGAATACATTTTTAATTCCACGTTGTTGCTAAAAATAATGGTGAAATGGTCAGATAAGTAATAATAAATCTTCTACTTTCTCTGAAGGGTGTTGGTACTTGACAAAGGCCAGATGGCAGAATTTGGTTCTCCGTCCAGTTTAATCGCTAAGAAGGGAATTTTCTACAAGATGGCAAAAGACTCAGGTTTGGTCTGATGTGGAGGTCTGTAGAACATACCACTAGATGGCGCTCATGGAGAATGGACCTAAGATCTTATGCTGTCAGACAGCTCGTTTCTGTGCTCCAACCTCTCTGTTTATTCTACCATAGCCTTAGTTTACTCAATTATTTGCAGAAAATGCTGCTTAAACATTATCTGATGCCAATATGTTTTGCCGTTACAAAACGGTCCATTACTTCTAGATGGATCCACTCTAGTGATGCCTATGTATGTGACTAAGAATTATGAACAAAATCTGTCTGTGCAATGCGCTGTAGGTGCAACAGTTGATGGTGATGACCAAAAAAAAGCATTTGGAGAGTTCATCCCAAGCCAAAGTTCTGTAGAAAACGCTTCTCCATGGCTCTGTTGCTGTCTCTTATTTATCTCAGTGATTCTGAAAATGACTTGGAGAAACTGTTACAACACAAGTTTGCATGAAAGTGGAGATATTTATTTTATGGTTTGATCTCCTGGATGGTTGCTAAGATCCTTCTTACCAAACTCTTCAGTTCAGGCTACGACAAGCTTTTATTTATGAATGTATTCTGTTGGAATTTTATGATTTGGAAGTTGATATTTAGCTCTCAGTGATTGTTTCACCAAAAATGCAGTTGTGTGGCAAAGAGAAGGTCGTCCTTTTTGGTTCCCTTTGACTTTTGGGTGTGATTTGGAAGTTGGGTTAACCTTGTGTTTGTTCTATAAGGAACATTTGTGAAGATGCGGACTATCATTAATCTGAAGGTATCACTGACCACTGTTTTCTTCAACCGTACCTCCGCTCCATCCTTCTACTTTCTGGCCTTTGCTGTTCCTTTTAATTTCAAGTTCCTTCCCTAAAACTGACAAGACATATTTAAAAAACATAATCTGAGTTGGTCTATATTTATATGATTTGTATTGTAAGCATAAAGCTGTTATTGAGTATTTATAAATGCACTAGTTTGTGTGTTTAGTTTCATAAAACAAAATATGTAAACATGTAAAAAAAAAACAAAAAAAACAACTATTCTAAATAAATTTTTGTAAAAAAACTAAAAATCTTGGTGAACTTATTTCTATTGTCTTTTCCAGTATTGGGGAGAAAAAAATAACTCATCAGTTCTGTCTATTTTTATTTATTTAATCTGTTCCGAGAGAATACTGTGCTTGTTATTCAAGTCAGAGTCACACATGGAGAAACATTTATAAATATATAAAAATAGAGTTATGATCAAAATACACAAATATTGAAGAAGGCTACAGAAATGTAAAAGTCCTTCCAAAAATATAACAGAACATTTCTACGTAACAAGAAATGGCATGTACAGATTTTTATTAATTTTGTTTAAATGTAATGCTTTTTTAAAATTCAGGAATGAAATACCAGATTAATTGGAAAAAAAGATTCAAGTACAATTATTTCTTATAAAGTTTTCATAAGCATTAAGAAAAATACGGTTTCTCTTGAAGAACAGTTTCTCTTGAAATCGGATTGCCACACTGAATTGTCAAGACTGAGTTCATGTTCAAGTTCATGTTCCAGAAGTTTTCACATTCTGAAGATAAATCAGTCAATCTCTTCTCGAATCCTGCACTCTACAAAAACAAGATTCTTGACGTTGATCTCCATGTTTCTTGTGCGGAGGTGAGCACCACTGTAATACTGCATTGGCCATGAAGGGTTTGAGATGTTCCGGGTGTTGAGATGTTATTCATAAAGTCCAATATTTTATGAGTGCGAATTTAAGAGTCCTGCCTCCAGGCACATGTGATAAAACTGACCGCACTGGCAGATCAGATTTGATGGAGAGTCCATTTCCGTGACGTAACCTCTGTCCATTACAATGACCCTTTAAAGAAAAAAGAGATGGAATGGTTTAAGTTGTCGATAATGTCTTCCTCCTTTTGTCTCTTACCGAGTGTAGTCCATGATGGTGTTAAGTCTGTGTGCGATGGTCAGAACAGTGCAGTCCTCAAACTGGGTTCGGATTGTAGACTGGATCAGATTGTCCGTCTCCAGGTCCACCGCTGCAGTGGCTTCATCCAAAACCAGAATCTTGGTTTTCCTGAGAAGAGCTCGAGCCAGGCAAACCAGCTGCCGCTGCCCCAAACTGAAGCATTTCCATCACAGAGCCACGTCAGTGCAAGAAGAACATGGGGAACACAATGGAGGCTCATGTTAGTACCTGAGGTTTTCGCCTCCTTCTGAACACTCGTGGTTGAGTTTGTCAGGCAGGCCCGACACAAAGTTCTTCAGATGAGCTAGTTCCAGAGCTCTCCACACGTCCTCATCAGTGTAGCCATCGAAGGGATCCAGATTCATCCGCAGGGTTCCGGAGAACAGCACTGGATCCTTGGATGGAGAAGAGATGAGGCGATTGTGTATATTCTTAAAGAGTTTAGCGTTTCAATCTGCTTTACCTGTGGAATGATGGTGATACGAGATCTCAGTTCATGCAGTCCAATCTCTGCAATGTTTATCCCGTCTATGAAGATCTGTCCTTTGGCTGCCTCAAGGATCCGGAAGATTCCAAGTGCAAGAGAAGACTTTCCTGCTCCTGTTCTTCCTACTATTCCCACCTGGTGGACACACGCACACAGGCTTAATGCTTGGTTTTCATTGCTATTTTTTTCCATTTTTCATTGCTAGTATTAATACTTACTTTTTCTTTCTCATTAACGCTCATTGAAATTTCCTTTAAAGCCCAGTCAAGACCTCTGCGATACTGAAGTCCATATTCTTGAAACTCGATGGATCCGGTTTTGGGCCAGCCTGATGGAAGTTGACTGTCTTTTAGTGTCCAAGGCGCCTTTGAAGAAGACAACAGAATTAGCTATTAATAGAAATCTTAAAACTAAAAATACATGTTTTTTTTGTATCCATCATTCACCTCTTTTTGAGTAACGGCGTATTCCTTTACTCGCTCCACTGAGACTATGTTGTTCTCCACATCCGTCCAGGCTCGTACAATCCAGCTCAGGATTCCAGTTACCTGGTCATGGGCCAGGAAAAAGTTAAATATGTAATGGATATGTTAAATATGACAAGACGTATCTACCTGGAGAGAGTGTGACACGGCAAGCCCCACGATTCCAGGACTTAACGTTGCTCTTCCCATCACTGATAGAATAGCTGCTGCAAGGACCAGCAAGTTCCCCAAAAACTCCAAATTTACAGCTAGCCACCTTTCAAATTACACCACAAATATTAATAAATGCATATTAAACTATGACTTCATTTGACTGGTTTGATGGTTTTTCAGATCATATATTTGCTATTTTTTTTTTCAACTAACCTATTTTCACAGAAAAAAGAAAATAATAACAATGTAATTATAATGTTATACTAATTATTATTATAATTACAAATGTCTACGTAATAATAATAATAGTATTATGCTATACGTATATATAAATGTGTAATATGTATGCTATTTATATGCTTTTATTGTTATTATTAATATAAATTGTCTATTTAAAAACCATAAGCAAGAATAGTTTTCCACTGATTTATTAGTCTACTCAAAACTGAGTAATTTGTAAAAATTCTTACTCCATGATCATTTTTTTTAGAGCCCGTTTCTTTTTTTAGAGCCTGTTTCTTTTATCTCAAGAGTTAAAGAGACGTATACTTAATGATAAAAAGTAAAGATGACTACTACTCAGACATTCAGGTTTATTAACGTCCCATTATGATTTGGCTCAACCTGAGCCGCTAGTATAGATTAAAATGCATTTACATTTGGATTTTTGAGTGACCAGACGCCGCCTCACCTGGTAGCCACAAATCTGGGGAAGTAAGATGTTTGGTTGTGGTCTACTCGGCTGTTCGCCAGCGTGATGAATCTCTGCTGTTCGCCAAAGGCCCGGATTACACTAACTCCCTGGACGGTCTCGTTGAAGTGTGTGTAGATGGGAGACCGACTCACAGACTCCAGTCTGCGCAGCTGACATGACGTAGCCACATAGATGCTCTGAGATGGAACCAAAGACAGCATTTTAGATGGATTCCTGCTTCTCATCATTCCAGTTGATTGATTATAAAGTCACCTGGATAAGTGCATAGAGCAGAGTAAGCGGAACTATTATTACTCCAGCAAACGGAGTCGCCAACATTACGATAATGCAAACTTCCAGCAGTTTGAAAACGTAGCCTAGCATCATCTTCAGACCGTCGGGAATCATGCAATCGATGGCGTCGATCTCTTTAGAGAAGCGGTTGAGAAGGTTACCGCTGGGTGTGCTTTCAAAGAAAGACATGGGGGAGTGAAGAACATTATTGAGAAGGTCCAAATGAAGATGTCGGGATGCAATTATTCCTCCCAGAGAAATGGCCAATGTGGTTCCGAAGATAGCGATGCCTTCAAAATAGAAGAACCTTATTCAAGAACAGCTGTACAGCCAAAGTCCATTAATAAGCACAAGACGTAGCCAACCTTGTGCAAATCCAAGCACCCCGAAAACGCCAAGCTTCAGGTCTGTGTCCACCTGTGTTCCGTTCACCACAGGGTCGTCGGCCCACAGGCTCAGCCAGTAGTTGTAAGCGAGTGAAGCAGCCTGCTGGAATGCGTAGAGGAAGACGATGGGGATGATGAGGGCCAGACCGATGGTCCTGAAGTAGTCCACATACAGCTCCAGTTTCACCTGTAGAAGTAAAGAATTGTGTTCTGAATGTTCTAGGACAAGGTGCTCAAACTCATTCTTCCAACTTCTAAACCACTTCTTCCATTTCTGGGTCATGTGGAGCAGAAAACAATCTCTGGCCTGAATCTGGACTTCAAAGACCTGAGAGATTTAGACTATCAGGTCGGTTTTAATGCTATGTATAAAGTTGCTTGTGTCGGTGTATTTCCCATTAGATTGACTTACTCTGCCTGTTTTAGCTTTGTCGGCCTGGGTGAGTTTTCCAGCATCCTCCTGGTCCTGCTCCTGCTCCGAGTCAGACATGGCTTCCATGGTTTGAATACTGGCACTTGCCATGTCCCCACTATCCAAACACAACATGACTGGTTAAAACAAATCCTGCCTGCTATTCTCTCTGCTGTTCATTCTACAGTATTTTTACCTTATGAGCTGCTCCTGGGAAAGATCGATGGAGAAGTCTGTCATGCTGAGACGAGAGATGGATTTTCTGGTACCTACAGCAGATGTTTTTGCATTTTGAACCATCTTGTGTGAATGTTTCTTGCTGTGTGTTTGAACAAACCTTTGGGAGTGGTATTCTCCTTGCGTTCGCTGAGAGCAAAGGCCTTGACGAAGTCACTGAAAGCATCCTTTCGGCTCAAAAGTTCTGTGTACGAGCCCATCTCCGTGATCTCTCCATCCACCATGACCAGGATCATGTCCACCTGAGGCAGGAAGCTCAGCCCGTGTGTCACCAAAATGCGAGTCTGTTCACAGCGGATTAATTTAAAAAAAAAAAAAACTTAATTTGTGTTCACATATTTTCAAGATTTTTTCCTGCACAGGCACCTTGTTTTTTAGCAGCCCGTTAGGTCCAATGACTTTTTCGAAGATGTGCTGACCCACATGTGCATCAACAGCTGAAAGAGGATCGTCCAAAAGGTAGATTTCAGCCTTCCTGTAGACGGCTCTTGCCAAACTTACCCGCTGCTTTTGCCCCCCTGACAGATTAAGACCCTGAAACACACGGAATGTTATTATTTATAAGCCTTACTAATATAATGAGTAATATCTAAAATTATTTTTTATTATTAGTAAATATGTTTCTATATTATTATAATTCGGCTAATATTTAATATCATTATAGCTTTTCATCAGTGGTGTAAAGTAATTGTGTAAGTGGACTTTACTTGAGCATTTTTCTGGCTACTTTGTGCTACTTTTCTACTGCAATTAATTTTTCGGGTGGACGAGCTGATATCGCCATCTGCAGGTTCCTGATGTACTTGATGCTGGATTTATGAACTGAATTGTGTGAATGTGAATCAGCGGTTGCACTTTATGGCACATTCGAGTTTGACTGAGACTGACCTTTTGTTCTTTTTTTTAATCTATTTTGTTCTGCCATTTGGAAACATTTGAGGTGTTAAATTGTATTTCTTTATTAGGAACTAAAACCTCTTAAATAGTTTCTGTTGTTTTTTTTTTTAGCCTAAATTTAATACTTAAGTATTTTTTTATTGCATGCTTCATGACTTTTACTCAAGTCTTTTTGGAATTGGTGACTTGTAACTCGACTTGTGTCTTGTAACTGTATTTTTACAGTAAGGTATCTGGACTTTTGCTCAAGTGTGACTTTCAGATATTCTTTACATAAATTCTTTTAATTTACGGAAAAAAGATGACTTTACATATATTAAACAGCATATTTTTCTGGGATTATTTGGTTTTCCTTGGTAAAGGAATCACAGTTGACTCACTTTCTCGCCAATCTCAGTGGCGTCTCTTGCAGGTAAGATCTCCAGGTCTGGCAGGAGAGCGCAAGCCTCCAGAACTTTCTGGTACCAGCGGATTCTCCTTTCTTGGCCAAACAAGATGTTGTCTCTGAGAGTGGCATTCTGGATCCAGGCCTGCTGAGGCACGTAAGCCACGGATCCCTGTAGAAGACGACAAAGCCTACAAATAAGACTCTACTCTATGAGTGGATTTTAGTAATGATTTACCTCCACAGTGACTTGACCACTTTTCTTTTCCGTCTCTCCCAGCATGGCAGACAGAAGGGAGGACTTGCCACTGCCCACGTGCCCGACTACGGCCACCAGTGAACCACGCGGCACTTTCACAGTGATCCTGTGGAAAGGATCAGTATGTTTAGATTTCTCCCAGCGTACTTGAGCTCTCCACTGTCCGACACTGACCTCCTGAGACACGGCGGACCTTCTTTTGACCAGCTGAACGTCCCGTTGTCAATGACAATCCCATCATCACCTGAAAACATGGGAGTGAAGGTGGGTTTAGCACTTCATTTTAAGAGGCTTAATTCACTACTGTTCCACTTACAGTTACTGTAATCTGGGAGTGTAACTACTGTAAAACTGCAAATTCCAGATGTTTTTTTAATTGAAGATTTAGCCTAATTGTTTTATTTGAGTCTTATTATGACATTTGAGTCATCGATCATGATCACACCACACAGATTTTTATTGAAATTCAAGTTTCAATTCAGCGCCTCAGGTTTTTATGTGAGTATGTTAATCTACATGGGTTTAGGTTCTGGGTTTAATCATGGCATTAGCTACGATGGATCAGTGAGGGAACGCTCTTACCTGTGCTGCAGGAAATTCTCTCTACGTTTTCTGACTTCAGCTCATCTTGACAGAGAAACTTTCCAAGTCGTTTTAGAGAGACAATTGCCTTAAAACAAAATTAATCACAACAATCAAATTACCGTATATATATTTTAAAATAAAAACAAAATGAGTTCAGTGTGGTTCTGGTCGTGCTGGGCTTCACCTGCATTGAGGTGCTCATGGCGAAGGGCAGCTGGCTGAGAGGAGTTTTCAGGATGTTGATGAGAGCCATGGACACAAAGACCTTCTGAGCATCCAGCACGTGCTTGTCATCGATCAGCACATAGACTCCAAACATGGAAAAGGCGATCTAATGAAAAATAAAAACCCAACCATCAGCTCATGGAAGTATCAGAACATAGTCATGTAAACAAGATGCCTTGACTAAACATACCAAGAACGTAGATGAGTTGAATGAAGCGATGGATATGGAGTACAAGATCTGAGACTTCTTCAGAGCGCTCAGCTCTTGTTCTCTGTAGCCAAGAACACGTTCTCTGAAGGCGTTCTCCCAGGCGTAGAACTTTAGGATCTTAATTCCGCTTAAGATCTCACTCATGAGTTTGATACGTCCATCCGTAAACTTCATCTGGACCTCCTGGGACCAAGACAAATAACTTATTAAAAGACCAGTTCCATTATCCTGAGCTTGTGAATTTAGAAGAATGAAAATCCTACAGTCCTTGAGATTTACGCATAATGTGGCAGAAACCAAAAAGAGATGGTTCATTAAAACTTTGGCCAAATTATCCATTCATTCATCCATCCATCCCAAAAATTAGCTACATATATGGGAGATTATTTTTAGAAAAAAAAAAAAAATATTGCATTTTAAACAATAGCCGTACCTGGAGTTTGCTTCTCATTTTGGCAATTAACCCATTTAAAGGGAAGATGAGGATGACTGTAGCAATACCAGCCAAAGCAGATGGACCCAGATGCTGAACAAAAGGGTGAAGAAGACATTTTAGATAATGATCTTGCAAAACTCTAGCTGCCTTTGACCAATGACATGGAGACCACTTTTACCTGCCACAGAAAGAAAAGGCACAAGGCAATTTCAATGGGAGCGATCCACACTGCGTTAAAATACACCACAAAGTCCATCAGCTTCTGTGTGTCAGCTGAAACCAGATTCACGATCTCTCCGACTGTACAGATCCTGCGGGCAGCACTGTTGATCACCAAAGACTAAAGACACCAAACCAAAACACAGTATTAGAAGAGGGATTAGAAGACTTGGATCTTCGCAACTTGAACTGAAGCCTCTTGCCTTTCTGTAGACCAGCCCCATCACGGCCGTTTTAACCCTCATGCCGACCGTGAAGCAGGCGTACATGTACTGATGGTTGAACAGGGACTGCAGGCAGGACAACAGGAACATCAGAAAGGCGAAGAGGTAACCCTTCCACAGGGCGGCGTCTTCGTCCCTCACAAAGCCGAGCAGGAGACTGATGGGGGAGAAAGAACATAATGTGTCCAGTTTCATTGAGCCAAACATTCATTGAAAATCATCAAGCTGAAATATGACAAAAATCCTTTCTTTTTTTTTTCTTTATTGTTGAATATTGCTTAGAAATAATAAGTGATATTGATGCTAGTTTTGATTTTAGTCCCAGTCTTGATTTGTGTACGTTATGTTTCTGTTTTAAGTCATTTCAGATTTTTCAGCTATAATAATGGAATTATTGAATTCTGAAAAGACTTAATTCTACCATCTACCTTTCCTAATTGTTATTCTCATATGACATTTCTTTCCAGATTATAATTAAAACTTGAATGTAATGAAAAAAATTAAAAATGAAAAATTTGGTATGCTGTGCTCACCTCAAAACTTGAGGTATGGAGAACATGAAAGCATCATGAATGATCAAACAAAGCGTTCCAGTGAGAAAATAAGGCCCAAAGGTTTTGGCTAGCGTCCGGAGCAGGCAAAACCCTGAGCTTTGTTCTTTATGCAGTTTTCGGAGAAGTTGTGTTTGCTCTGTCAGTTTATAGCCAAGATCCTGCGTGGCGTTCAGGTAGCTCTCCTGCCTGTGTCAGACACAGAAAGCAGACTTTAATTCCCAGGATATCAAACCCTACAAGAACACTGTCAATGTGTTTTTTTGTATTCTTTATAATTATACATATACAGATTATACAGAATTACATTAATTACATTTGACAAAACTTCTGCCCTAAAGACCTTTAAAAATGTGTATACCTCACTTCTTACTCCATGTGGTAAAAATAGAATCTTAACTGTGAAGATTTAAACTGTGCTTCAGTTGACACACAGACGATATAATATATACAAACTGTCATTTTTATACTTATGATAGTTATATAAGTTAAAGAATATAAAACACTATTTAACACTATTATATAATGCGTTTTTAAAATAATTTTTAAACCTGAAGTGGTATTGATAAAAATGATGAAAGTGATATTTTTGAACTGTATATACTGGTTAATAAATAAATAAAAAGTAAACTGGTTTATTTACAATTGGTACACACCAAACATATAAACAACCACACAATGTATTAAATGCACAAACTTTCAAGTCCCTATGCCTTTTTTTAAAACTGAAAAACTAGAACTGTTATACACTTACGTATGTCTGAATTGTGATTACGTATGTTTTTTTTACTACTAGTAAAGCGGGAGTCTTACTGTTGGAGTTTGGCCCATTGTTTGGCCCACTCTTTCTCCAGGTCACCGATGATTTTTTCTGATGTATCATCAGCTCGTAGAGACCAAAGGTCTTCAGCTTTTAAAGGCGAGCGGTAACCTTTCACCACCAACCTGCAGGGCACAAACGTGCTCTCAGCTTTGTTGTGTTTTAATCCAAAGGAAAAAGAATATACAGTAAACTCACCTGCCATACCACCAGAACAGTAATTTAGATAAGAAGGAAGCATCTTCAACAGGACATGGATTCTAGTGGGAATACAATGTGCGTCTTAACATTTTGACTGCGTTTCACTTGTTTTTATCAGACATACTTTGACGTAAACCGGTTTGAGAGTCACTGGATGCTGGTCTGCAAAGCAGCTGAGGATGAGCTGAGCCAGCTGGAGAGAAAAGAACGTGAAAAACGCCACCACTCGCATCACCTCGGTTGAGAAACCCTGGAAGACAGACGAAAAATCCTCTACAGTATGGATGAGTTGCATGTGTAATCGAGGGTTTGCTTTACTACTGCGTCCTTGATCTCATGGCCGAGAACGCGCCACATATACAAAGTTCAAGCTCTGCTGGAGAGAAAATGTGCTGAGGCTTGGGTTTTGCGTCCAAACAACTGTCCTGGACATGCTGTACAAGATCTATAGAGATATTTTACAGAAACTATGTCAACAGGCCAAGGACTCAGTGAAATATGGGTCACTGGGTTCTCCAGGAATAACATCAACACCAGAAGTGTTTACTCCGTTTTCACAGAATGTATAGTTTGGAGGAGTTTAAAATGGTCACAGAACATTTCCGGCCACATTGTGGTGCAGAAAGCCACACTGCTCGTTGTTTTCGCCCAGTGTATGAGGCACAACAGACAAGCTTTTGTTCCCATGCGAATTAAGAATATATGAGCTATATATTACATGTTTTTTGTACATATACCGTATTACATGTCATGTCATTTTATTTTTGTTTGTGTGAGGTTTTTTTTTTTTTATGTTTTTTATGTTTTGGTTAGGAGATATTCACAAAGTGTAAATATACGGTAGCGCATTTTTGGCTTGTAAATAGTTGCTTTATTTTTTTGAATTAGCATGTGACCAAATGATGTGAAATGGTTACATACTGTATATGGAAAAACATAGATAAAAGAACAAAAACGGATAATAAAAAATTTAAAAATAACAAGAAGTCAGTCTCAGTCAAACTTATTGTGCAAATAAAGTGAAACCGCTTATTCACGATCACAATTAGCTCATAAACAGCATCCAGTACCTTCAGCACCCTGCAGATGGCAGTATCACAACATGATGATGATGATGATGCTGACTTGTCCCGCACAATCACAGTGTAACAAGTAACACTAATTGTCCATTTCGAAGTTAGTGGAGTAAAGAGTACTGATACTCAAAAATGTAGTCAAGTAGATAGTAAAAGTTAAACCATATTTTTGATTTTTGATAGTTCAAGTACAAAGTAGCCAAAATACGTGAGTATGTCGACTTTGTTACTTTACCTAAGTACCTAACACCACTGCCCATGACATTTTGCGTTTTCCAATTTCTCTGAAGGTTTACCAACCTCGTCTACAACAGATTGGATGTTGGCCCGGAGAGGCACCAGCGAGCAGATTACAGCCATCGTCCAGAAGAGGAAGAGGAAGATGGATGAGCGACATCCCCGCAGTCTCTCCAGGTGAATCACCAGCACCACCAGTATCTGTCAAAACACCTCACAATCAGTCATGCTGCTGGCTTTCAGTTGCCATCACCACCGCTAATCCTGGGGTCTTCGGATGATTCGAAGGGCTCATAGGTCAAAACTGGAGGTGAACTTGTGTGTAGTTATACAGATGAGAATCTAATGTGTGTCTTGTGTTGTGTGTTTCTAACCACAGGAAACCCTAGAAAATGTGTAGGAATTCGGGTAAATAATTCAGACTTCATTTTAGACTCCCAGTCATTTTTGTTTGGTCATTTATGCCGTTTTTTGCTTGGTCAGTACTTGTTTGCATGTCATTTTGAACATTGTAAAATGAAATTTGCTGGGCAGAGATGGAGTTGTAAACAAGCCATTTTCTGCTGTTGACACTGGTGTTTTCTGTGACCAGAGGTAAAAGAGGCTTGTTTGTTCTGTTTCTTTTAGGAATCTAGTTTCAGACGTCTAGCCACAATCAGATTTTCCCAAGTTTAATTTACATTTTTAATTTACATCCTGCTATAAATCTCAACTGTGCCTTTAAAGGGCACACACAAAATATATATCGCTTTTGAGTATAGACATCAATCATGTATCTTCCTTGAGCAAGGTAAGTGAGGTAAGGATTGTCAAAAATAATCCAATATTTTTTGAAGACTCAAATAATTCTTCTGAACAAGCCTCAAACCTGGCTCTTAAACGGCTCCTTTGCCTGATTCTGTAATCAAAAATATTATAATGTTTGCTTACCATGGTAAGGCTGCGAATTATTGGGCTGAGAAGAAAGACCAGATGGTTTTCAATCTTCTCATTCTGTTCCACCAACAGATAGACCACCTCCAAGAACCCGAAAGATGCCAGACAGAGACCCAAACCCTACGATTGTGACAGAAACACGGCACCAATTCACTCTTGCTCACCAAAATCTTTCACTAAATAAATGTACGTATTATTACGTAAGAAAACTCACCGTCTTGGCAAAACAAAGGGTGGACACAGATATTCGTCCATAGTCGTGGAACTTGAGGTACAAGCAGTAGAATGGCGCACAAACCCAGATGTAGAAACAAGGGAACCAGACCAGTACTGTGTTCTGGAAGCACTGGGTCAGGTCCGGATGTGGCGTGTACCATGTCAGGTTCCAGTCCTAAAAGACACCATCACACCATGAGTCTGTAGATGTTCAGTGATGTTTGTTTGGCTGATGATTTATATGTCATCTTGGAATCCAGCAGCAAGTTACACTGAGGTGAAACCAAAAGCTATGTTATAAATCATTACCCAATTGTGTGTACTCATTTATTGTATTTACTCAGATTGTTCTAAAACCTTTCTGCTCTGAAGCTGAAGTTCTTGGACTTATTCTGATCAGATGCCAGTCATTCACAATCTTCTCTGCTATGTTTGGACTTCTTCCTAGTCTTCATTTCCAGCTTTGATTAATTCCTTCTTTCTCAAACTCCTTCCCCCGTGCTGTTTTCACTATTGTCTCTCAGGGCTGATAAATACTGCACACTGGTTGGAAGGAGTCTTGTGGTATGGCAGTATATTAAACACTGGCAGGCCATTAGTGAGTCTCCAAGTGTGGAGTCACAATGCAAACTTCACACACACCTCGAAGTTTGCAGCGTTTCAGTCGTGGTTGCCAAGTTCTGTGTAAATGTATTTGCTCGCATACGTAGCTGTAAAAAAAATGCTATAAAAGCATTTTAAACGGCTGTGATACATTCCAAAATGTGCTTGTGTGTGTGTGTGTGTGTGTGTGTGTGTGTGAGAGAGAGAGAGAGAGAGAGAGAGAGAGAGAGAGAGAGAGAGTGAGATGCATGCAAAAATGTAGGCCTCGAGCCAAAGATTATATAAATTTGGAGTTTGCCGCTTCTGGGTCACAGAATCTGGGTAACAGAATTAGTATTATCAACAAGTTGTGAGAAAATAATGAAATGGTTCGGAATTATTCTGAGAATTTTAGTGCTCTCCTCACGCATATTGTCACAAACATCTCAAATCTTGCCTGTTGAAAAGCACAATTTCAGTAGTATGAACCGCTGTGGACATATTTTGTTTGCTGTGCGCTTCTATTTGTGTGAAGATTAGACTGGCTGGCATTTATAATGATGTTTGTAATGGACAGAAGGAGCGAGGTGTGTGGAGCTGGAAGACCGGCTGCCTCCTCCACATCTCCCAACCACAGGCTGGGGAAGTGACTCACAGCGGTGTGTGTGTGTGTGTGTGTGTGTGTGTGTGTGTGCGCTCCCTTCCTGCATGTAGGAGTTCGGTCTGCTGGTCAGCAAAATATCACTTTAAAAACGTCCTCGGTGTGGAACACTAGCACTAGATTTATTGGAGAGATAATGCTGAATTCAGCTTTTGCCCGAATGTGGTGGTACATGTTACAGTCATGCGATTCTATTCCAAAATTGTGATAGATATAAAATAATAATGGTAACATTACTAGTACCATATATTCAAATATTCTGTCGATTTAATTGGTAAGCACACTTGAGAGTTGAGAAATTGAACATTGAGATTTTTAACGCACACTGACGTCTGTGCAACTCAAGTGTGTGTGTGTGTGTGTGTGTGTGTGTGTGTGTGTGTGTGTGTTTCATGATTGGTTGTTATATTTAACAAATGAATATTACAAAAAAATACTAATTTTGAGAGACTATTACAACATGAGTCTTCATGACTTCAACATCAACTGGTCTTGACATCATTTTATCAGGTTCTCGTTTTAAATATCTTAATGGCTTATTTCATCCAGACAATACACAGGACAGCTGGTTTATTCAGAGAAGACAAAATAAGTTTGGTTTTGTAAATGACATTCTTTCAGTTAATGAATCACTAGGGAGAACATGCATGACTCTGTCCGGTCAATAACAATTTCCCAAGTAACTTACTAGAGGAAAAAAAAGTCTCAGAAACACTATAATCTTCACTTTTCTTACCTACTGTACATCCACTGATCCACCATTATATTTCACAACTCTTTATATTTCAGTGTCATGACTCTTCAGATACATTATTAGACTCGGACCGCTGTAGTCGACAGAGACTCACCCAGAGAGGATCCAGGCCACTGATACTGCAGAGGGCGTCCATCCAGGATCCTTCAGTCCCTCTTTCTCACTTCCTGTAGTAAATTCCCGATGCTGCTCGGAACGCTCAGCGTATATCAGACTGTTGAGCAGATGTTGTCTTCTTCCTGACTCCGCCGGACTCCTTCAGTCTGGTGTAGAGTCTGGGTCTGTGGAAGTGTCCTGCTTATGAGGAGCTGGCCTGCCAGGTGGGTGGAAGATTTGCTGTTTGTAACCCAAACCCTTTCGTCACTCTGGCCCTTGTGTTTGGAGGCCAGAGTACCACAGACACGCCCCCAGAGGAGATGAGAGCGGCGCGGTCCAGGCCACACCCCTTCTCCTACAGGTCTGGCCTCTGTGACCCCCACACCTCCAAACACATCCTCTCTTAGAGCAGCAGGACTTTTATTTTGTAGAAACTAGGTCTTAGTGAAGAACTAGGTCCTTAAAAATACATAAATTCAAATGGTTTTATATACAGTACTGTATATGAAAAAATTGTTTAAGGTAATGTAAGTCCAATAAGTCCAAATAAGCCTTTTTAACCTGAAAAAGAATAATTTTGCAATTATTTCAAATGTTTTGATTGGTTCTAAAGTTTCATAAGAAGTAATATTTTGCATATTTTAATACATACTTAAATATATAGCATATTTTAATATGTACATAAATATATTAATGTAGTAGGGCCCAGCAAAGTATATTTGCATTTCAAATGTGGTAAAGTAGTTGAAGCAGTAAAAGTGTAAGGTCCTAAAAGTCGTATGTTATAAAATACACAAGTAAAAATACTTGATTACTGTAATCTTCATTCTCAATACAATTAATCCCGAAATTGTGAATTATTTAAAAAATATTAGCTTTGTATTTAAAAGCTAAGCATCGGGCTTCTCTTTAATATGAGATTTGAAATGACAGCGGTGAGTGTATGTTGACAGAGTGGTCACTTTGCACGTGCCCTGTGATGTTTTGTACTGGAGACTTGTGAATTAAGTGACTAGATGTCTTCTCTAACACCCAGATGAGAATGAGTGAGGCAAAGTGTCAGGGGTTCCGCTGGGGGTCAAGAACACCAAAGGTTTATTAACCACCTGCTCGATAAGACCCCGCCCCCTGAGGTGGTCTGATCTGTAAAGCACTTACCTGGTAATAGATCAGTTTACACCAGTGTGAGGAATGCAGCATCCCAGTGTGCTGTATTCAATAATTAGTCTGTGTGTATGTGCGTGTGAAGGTACAGATGACTTATGATGTCATGTGTGAGTATGCGACATTAAATGTCCAGCTGTTGCTGACACAGAACGTTTAGGTGTTTCACAACTTCTTTTAGCTCTTTTTTTTGCTTCACCAAGTAGCTTATCACCACCTCACTAGTTCTCTATTTATTGCTTCGATTAGAATGTACTTACTTGTCTTATTTACATTTTTTTGTGACACACCCACATTCACACCCTCATTAACATCTAGGGTCAATTTTTAAATGTCAATTCAACTAAACACATGTTTTGAATTGTGGGAGGAAACTGGAGACCTGGAGAAAATCCACGCAATCATGGGAAGAGCATGCAAACTCTACACACACACACACACACACGCACACGCACAC
>CM051506.1:8996554-9034998 GCA_028031935.1 Paedocypris micromegethes
CACACACACACACACACACACACACACACACACACACACACACACACACACACACACACACACACACACACACACACACACACACACACACACACAATTTTTATTACAGCTTTGACTTGCTGCTTGTTTTGCTTTATATATTTATTTTAAAATATTCTTTATTTTCCAGACTACATTCGACACGCCGAATGATTTTTCCTAATCTTTTATCACATATAGCAAAATACATAAGGCGCACAATACATTTTGAAACATTGGTTAGCATTTTAAGTGCGCCTTATAATCTGAAACGTACGGTATTTATTGAATCGACGAATCACACTTGGATTTCTCTCAACGGTTTGCTGATCCAATCAAGTCTGACAGTTTTTCCTGAACTTTAAATCAAGTATAAAAAGGAACCTTTCCGCGTGTGTGCATGACATTCAGAGTGTGTGTATGACATAAAGCTCAAAAGCGAAGAGAACACAAGCAGCATGTTTGTGTCAGTCAGATACGCTGAGAAGATTCTTTCCTCTACTTGGATCTCTGCCATTCCCTCAATTACAGCATCGGGCTGAACTGGTTCGGGCTGCCCAGGAAAATAAAGCGTCTTCATCGGATGAATGTGGAACGTTCTGCCATTCTGTGGTAAGCCAGAAGCAGGTCACATCCACTTCCTCTGGCTTTCTGCGCCATTGCAACAACAGTCTAGTCAGGACGGTGAACGGTTGTGACTTTTCAGACGAACTGTAAATATACTCAGGAGCAGACGGACCTAAACACTCATGTTTAGTAGCTCGGTCTGCTGCCTCCTGGAGTTGAACGCTGATGAGTTAGCATTTTAGCAATTCAACCATTGTCCAGTGGGTAGCGCTGTTTCCTCATAGCGAGAACAACCCGTTTGAGACTCGAGTCACTATCGCGTCGGAACAGAATTCAGATTGCTTTGAAATGGGCTTTAATGACACCGATCAAATGGAATAGAACAGAATAGAATTGAAAATAACTCAAAAACACGCTTCAGTTGTTGCATGGAAACAGCATTATTGACCAGTGTCTGTTTTCCTAAATGACAGCTTTTATGATGGCAAAATACCCACAGCTGTTTGCAACGCTAAAACCGCCATAATCAAATACTGTACAAGGTGAAATTGTACTCAGTTTTAAATTATTAGCTTACATGTACTCTTCCGGCTTACTTGGGTTTCCTCTGCGTCTCCAGTTTCCAAACATGCTCTCAGGCAGAATCGGAAAAATAGTCCCTTCTTTCTAGTGTTTTCCAATACACAAATTTGTTCTTTAAAGAATTAAAGCAAAATGATAGTACTGTAATGTAAATACAGTAATCTGAGAATCACCTTTCACTATTTTGTTTCTCAATATCACAGGCCAATGCTGAGATTTGGACTTTTTATAACATTTTTTTAACCATTTTTTTCCATGTAAATGTTATATAGCACGTGTCAAACTCAAGGCCCGGGGGCCAGATGTGGCCTGCCATGTCATTGTATGTGGCCCGTGAGAGCTTAAAAGTTTTGAGTGTGTAAAAATAAATACCAAAAAATAAATACAGAGTGTGCGTTGACCAAAAATCTTCCCACAATGCCTTTCGACTACAGTAGCCACGGCAGTGTTTCCACTGTTTTGTGTTATTTTTCTGTATCCACTTGGACAATTTGATCCTTCAGTAATGGAGTTATGTGTGTTTTCATATGTTGACAAAATGTAAAAATATTTATGTTAGAGCAACAAGCAAACAGATTTTCTACGCAACTGCAATCGTTGATTGATTAAGTTATGATAAATAATGAGTTGTTTAACATTAACGGGTAGTTACACTTATTTTATAATACATTTGAATACATTTATAAATTACATCTGGCCCTTTTAAAACAGACATTATGCTGATGTGGCCCTCGTTGGAAATGAGTTTGACACTTCTGTTACATAGACTTGTAATAAAAGTCTCTCCGGTTTGTTTTTGACTAAAGTATGAGGAGATGTTGTGTAACTCCACGATGATCAACACGGCATTCCACTGGGGGAGACATTTTCATTTTGCGGCTACTCTGACCACTGCCGTCTGTCTTAAACCACTGTGGTCAATGTCCAGATGAAATCCACTGTCTCACCGCAGACCAGACCACATTTCACACCAGTGGTCCGACAGAATCTGCATCTGACCGCCTCTCTCAACAACAACCGTTTCAGACACGAGCAACCCAGAGTTACTGAAACATTCACTGCTGCTTCAATTTAAGTTATTTAGAGCCACATTGTGAGGGTGTGTGTTTTCAGTAGTATATTATAAATAATATTATTTTATTTTATTTATTTTTTTATTTTCTTTGCGTTGGCCGGACTCTTTCACCTCAAACGCTGATTTCTGAATTCCTGTAGTCAAACTCTTCTTCCTGTTGGTCCTTGATGTGTATTCATGGAGCTCAGATTCAAAATGGTAATAATAATGTTAGATTTGTATTTTATAAATAATTGACAAATAGTTTGAAACTATTGGTTACTGTATTTGTATTTCAGTCACAGGGGTTACATCTGAAATACAAACATTTCAATCATTATTTATGCTACTGGTAGTAGTAATCTATTACAATGGATAATTAATAGGTGATTCGTTTTAGCTATCTATTAAATATAACATTTATATTTCTGCATTTTGAACTGTTAATTGTAGTAACATATAACAGTTACTGTTATACAAGAAGATGCTTTGATAAATTAAGAAAAGATAATTTAAGAGAGACTAGGAACATATACTATATATAATAGACTGGTACATACTGGAAAGCTCATGTGGGACACTTTTTGTTTTCCCAGATCACAAACTTGAGAAAGAAACAAATCACAGTCTTGCTCTGTCTCTTAAAAAGAAGAGTTGCTGTCATCTATAGATCATCTTAGCTTAAAATTTAGTAGTGAGTGAAATAATAATTGTAAAAATAACTATTTGACAAGAAAATACAGCAGAATACGTGTTTCTCAATTATTAAAACATGTGTACAATAACATAGTATTGTACATTAAACTGAATGATGTAATTAACAGCTGTAACATATATGTAACATTTTGAGTGAAATTTCAACATGTAATTTGAACATCAATATTTGTAAGATAATGTTGAGAGAATTTAAGCTAACTGTAAATATAATCTTTATTTTATGTAAACTAAACTTAAAACATTTTAAAACACAACTAAAATATTTTTGTGTAATTTGTTATGCAATAATTTCTTTGAGTTGGCCAGTAGAGGGCAGTAACACACAAACAACCAACACGCCTCCAAAGTGCAAAGTTATGATGTGGCTCACTCTTGTAATTGTACACACTATATATTATCACACAGGTTTTGAGCACATAATCATACGTATTATTAAGGCATTTATAGTCAAAGTAGTATTTTAAGGCATTTTATTCAGAGTCTGCTGAAAACAGTAGATTATCTTCTGTAAAGTGAACTGAAGCTGTAACTGGATTCCAATTGCATTGGTCACTGGGTAGAGAGCGGGCACATGAATGTAAATCTGGGGGTTGAAGCATTGCCTGGGACTTGACAGTGAGATCTGGCAGTAATGTAGGCCAGAAGCATCTGGCCTGCAGTGAATGGCTGACTGGCTGAGATGTGAGGTGTGGTCTTTCCCCTGAGGCCTCTTTAAAAGACGCCCATTGGTTGAGTTATGGAAGGAGGGCGGGGTGTATTTAAAGGACCAGAGCTGGAGAAAGAGAAGAATGCTTGGAAACCACCACTTTCCCACCATCCCAGTCAAACAGAGACCCTGACACCAGCTCCTAAACATCTAGAGTTCAGTGAAAGTGTGAAGTACTGCCATTGCACGTCAAAAATGCAGAAATCTGTGCAGCGGCGACATAGATTTATTGATCACTGCAATACACTCTTTAACTGCATAAAAGTAAGGTTTATTTAAATGTAACGATTAAATTAAACAATTAACAATTATGTTAAAGAGTCAGAAACGTCATGTGGTCTTAAAGTGGTTCAAAATGTTTATTAATAGAATGAATTTAATGAAGCAAAATAATTTTTGATTTGGTCAGTTATTGGAGATTTTAATGAATTGTCTCTGGTTACAACTCAACTATTACATTTCAGCCTAAAGAAAACTCTGGAAATAGCCACATCAGACATACAGTATATTTCACATTTACTCAAGAGACAGTACAGTATATTAGCATACTAGTGTAATACACAGATCAATATTTATGCCATTACATATTTTTCATATTCTGTCATATATTTAATATAGGCATAAATGCTTATTTCCTCAACAGCCGTCACAAAATTTTCAAAAAGTACATTTCATGACTTAAAAACACTTGGTCAAAACCATATTTAGCCAACTATAGCCACTCGTCACTTATACTGTCTGTTATTGTCATAGATGAACAGGGAATATTCCACGCAGTGCAGAGTTTGTGCACAGTGTCATCAACATGGCGGTACATGTGACTGCTGAATTGTAATAACAATAATAATATTAATAATACATGTCATTTTTATAAGGCACTTTTCAAAGCCCTCAAGTCATTTTTTGTTATTTCACATTTCAGTGGGATTAGTGTTAAAATCCAAAAGCTAACAGATGGTATTTATACAGGTGAACATGTTTGAGTACAGTTATACGTTATCATTCACAAATTATCATTGACCATCCAATTTGGTTCTTCATTCATTCCTTAATCTGACTCTTCATTCATTTTCTAAGATGGTTCTTCATTCATTCTTTCCTTAATCTGACTTAATCCATCTTCTAATCTGGTTCTTCATTCATTCATTCATTCATTCATTCATTCATTCATTCATTCATTCATTCATTCATTCATTCCTTAATCTGGTTCATCATTCATCCATTAATCTGGTTCATCATTCATCCACTAATCTGGTTCATCATTAACTCTGACTCTTCATTCATCCTCGAATCTCGTTCATTCTTCATGTTCTAAGATCCTTAATTTATACTCTAATCTGGTTTTTCATTCATTCCTTGATCTGGTTCATCATTCATCCTCAAATCAGACCATTTATCTCTAATCTGGATCTTCATTCATCCTCTAAACTGGGTCTTTACTCATTCCTTAATAGGGTTCTTCATTCACCTACCAGTCAGGGTCATCATTCCATCTCAAATCAGGCTATTTATTCATCCACCAGTCCGTTTTATCATTCATCCTCCAAACTATATCTTCATTCATCATCAAATGTACTTTATCATTCTTCATCCATCCTCCAAACTAGAGGTTGTCAGGTAAAAAGACCAGTGTTGAGCCTAGACGGTCCTGGAACACTTGTGGTTCCACCTCGACTAAGGAAAAAGAAAGCGGACTGAATACCACCCATACCATAGTTTGTGTACCTGCACAGATTTCTAGGAGCTCCTGTCTCCATTTTTCGTCTTGAGAACCACTAAAATCACCATTACAGGTATTAAGCAAATGGGCGTCATGACCAAGGCGAGAACGATGTTTGGAGGAGGGTCTCTCAGTGCTTCTGTAGTGCAGTCCTGGAAAAAAGTGGTGTGGATGTCCACAAACGTCCGTTCAACAAACTGGTTAGGCCATGGAAGCAGCACACAGTCCGCCAGAGTCTCAGTGCAGATCGTGAACTTGTTGTAGGCGCTGCCAACGATGAGGATAAAGAATCATCAATAACCAACCAGCAGGTTAAGATGGTGAAGAACAAGTGTCGTACCTCTTGACTCTCTCCAGTGAACACCACTCAGTACTGTTGATGGAGGCCATGGCGTTGTTAAAATTAATCAGACAGTACTCAACTAGAACTTCGTAGCACTGCTGAGGTTTCCTGTTGATCTTCACACACATACCGCAGTATGTATCACAGCTGGTCTTGTTGGAACAATCTGGAGGATGAAATAAGTTCATGAATAAAGAAAAACTAAATAATTTACTTAAATAAATCATTCATTTAGTTGAAAATGTTTCAAATGTAAACTCCAGGCACATGCAATAATTCAACTCCTCACCTTACTTAAACTGTATTGAAATGTATAGATTGAATAATTGGAATATACTTACCAAATGCTCCACTCTCTCCATAGCCATGAACTATAAAAGAAGTAACAGATCCAAGATTAATAATTGTCTGTGTGACTACAGTGTGCAGATTCTATTTATATTTAATAGAATCTCGTAATCGCTTTATATATATGGGCAGATTTTACTACTATTTTTTTCTTCCAGCACAAAACACATTTTTTGCCGTTGACATGCAATTTCTGCGATTTTTAATTATTTTATTTATTGTTTCAGTTGTGTCTTTTTAATACTTTTAACTTGGTTGTTTTCGTTTAGAAATATTTTAATTATTCCTATATTCTGAATATATTCTCAAATTTGAAAAATGTTTCATTTTTAAAAAGAACATAATGACAAATTAATTTTTAATTGAACATATTTCTTCAATCTATATTTTAAATAGTTGTAAAATGTGTGTATATATATATATATATATATATATATATTTTAGAATCAAAAAATGTTCTGTCCGTCAATTCATTCATCCATCCACCAAGAACAAAAGGACATACTAGAACACTAGACACATTACTGTAATCATTAGTCACCTTCTGTGTGAAAGGAACAATCTTCTTCTGCGCTGAAGAAAGAAACAAAGGAACTTACCACAGAGAACTGAAAGAAAAGCACCAAAGAGGCTGAAGGATGCCCTCATATCAGAGCAACAGAGCTGTGGAGCTGCTCTAGTGTGTGTGAACTTCAGCTGGAGACTGAGGCATAACAGGGAAATCGACTAGTGGATGCGCCGTCACCACATGTGGAATCACCGTTAGCAGATGTTCAGAAAAGCTGTTGCTGACCCATGAAAGCTTTAATTTTCCCACATAACAAGGCTCCTCCCTCTCTCTCTCTCTCTCTCTCTCTCTCTCTCTCTCTCTCTCTCTCAGACACACACACCTATTATTCTAACTGTTTCTTTCTTTCTCTCACTTTTTCTCAGTTTTTCTTTCTCATTATTTATCCCTGTTTAATCCCACTTATCCTCTTTTTCACTTTTTCTCTCTATTTCTCATTCTCACTGTTTCGCTCTTCAATTGTCTCACTGTTTCTCTTTCTTTATATCTCTTTCTTTCTTTAGTTACTTCTCTCTACTTCTTTCTCACACTCCCTTTCAGTCTCTTTCTCTCTCTCTCTCTCTCTCTCTCTCCCCCTCTCCTTCTCCCCATAACAGATTAGGAACAGATTTTTCAGGCTGCATGACTTATTATGGATTCACATGTCCGTTTTGAATGGTAATGAAAAAATGTCTATCTTGATTGATTTACCTATTTTGAAAGGCCTCTAATTCTATATCTTTTGTTATTGAATCAATATTGCAAGAGATGCGGACGATCTTGACTCTCTGAAAGAGAAACTTTTAACAGAAGATACAATGGGCTTTTTTTGCTATTACTTATATTTAAAACAGTTCTGATTATGGGATATCAACGCCTCCTTCCCGTATTCGCAACACACCAGGCCAGATTGCACATCTGCAAACAGGCCTCCTCCTTTAAAAACACTTCATTTCTCTCAGGTTGATTCTTCGTCGGCTCTGATTTATTTGCGTTTTTCGCATCTGTTTCCAAACAGGAAACATGAGTGAACATTTAGGGGCAGAGCAGGGCGTCCTGGAGGAACGTACATGGTTAAGAATAACTGGGCCATATTCAACAGATTGAGTTTGGGAAAAGAAATGATCAGTTTGCTGTCTGAACTGGAGAAGCGGCGTTAAACTGCGAGGGGGAAGTCTGGTTTACGTAACCACTGGCTTGTCCCATGTGGCCAGTGTGAACCTCTCCTCAACTCAGAATCACGGAAGACAGGGTGTTAAGTCAAGTACACTTCAGGTTTTAGTTATCGCCCTGTTGAAAGGTTTCAGCCGAAGTGACTCGACTTCTTGAAAGCAGCAACGGTTTTATTTTGAAACGGCAATACGTACCTATAAAATATGCAGGGCAAGATACTATTATTGTAAACCTCCCCTTTTAGATTTCTACAGAATGGCAAAGAGCTTAAAAAAACATTTCCAAAAGCCAAATCTCCCCCATGTTCTTGTGTTGATTCACGTAACAATCTAAATCAGTTGACTCCCTCTTGTGAAGATAAATATTAGAAAAAAGTGTTGGCAAAATCTCTCACATCGGTGAAAACAAGTCAATCAAAATAAAGGTCTTTGAAAGGAGAAAGAATGAAAGATTGAACAAAGAAAAGGAAAGAAAGAATTGAAGAACAAATCACAAAAACAGCAGAAATTAATACATTACTAAAAAGAAAACAAGAAATGGAAAGAATGACAAAACAAAAACAAAGATTGACAAAAAGGAATGGACAAAATGATTGACAAAGAAATGGAAAAAAAGATTGACAAAAAGAAATGAAAAGAAAGATTGACAAAAGAAGAAGAAAGAGCAACAAAAACAAATGGAAATAATGACAAAAGAAAATGAACAAAAGATTGACATAAAAAGGAAAGAATGACAAAGGGAAAAAGAAAAAAAGAATGGAAAAGAAACTAAAATAAAGAATGACAAAAAGTAAAGAAAGTAGAAAAAAGAAAGTAAAGAAAGAAAAACGACTACATGATTTAAGACAATAAAAGGCCTCAACTGATATTGGAACTGGATCCTCAAAAGTTTCAGACGGAAAAGCTCAATTTTCACAAATTTTTTCGATCCATCAACCATTTGTGGCGAAAGATATTTTTCATCATCTTTTCTTTTTTCAGTCGGCGAAAAAATGAAATCCATTCTCTGAAAGCTGCTCACAGCAGGGATTGTTTGAGTGTGTTCTGTTTACTCACCTGCTGGAGAAGAGCCAGAAGACGTCACTCCATCCGTCGCGGGAGTCGATGTGCTCTAGTTTTTGTAAAGCAGATGAACATTTGGCTTTCAAAAGCCCAGAATGTTTTGTTTGTATGATTCAGACTAAACGTTGATCTCACCACCGGGCTTTTCTGGCCGTTTGGAACCAGTGACTGAAGTGCTGTGACCATTAAGAACAGAGATGCTGTTGTGAAGAGGAAACTTCACATTAGAGACTCGCTCATAGAAAGGTCATGACCTGAAGGACACGATGAGACGGCAGGAAGGGAGGAGGTGAATCCATCTCTACATCCTCCCTTTGTCCTCTAAAGTCACCATGACAGTTTTTTGTAACAGACAGTGACTTTTACACATTTCATTTGGCCAAGATCTCTTTAGAATCATTTTTAGAGTTACTCTTAATCATCTATACTCTCCAATCACAAACTAGCAATGACAAAGTAATGTTACTAAAGAACAACTAAACGACTATATATCAAACAAACCCAAATTCCAATAGAAATTACAATGAAACTAGATTTGGAAATAATTTACACATTAAAAATCAACAATTTTACATTTTCTCAGATTTATTTTCTTGAGATTTTACATGTCATTTACCAGTATTAGTAGTGTAGTTAAGAAAATGTGTTAAAACAAATTTGCTCATTCAAAAGCAACAATTTTGTCGAACACGAGTAAGTAATCAACTCACCCCAAAAAAGGAAAGTTCCGTTAGAAGCAAGTACTGGAACTTCAGCCATGATCTTTAGGATCCACTAGTCTGTGTCTCAGCCTGCAGAAATCTAATGTCCGTGTGCTCTTCAACAGGAAAGCTGGATTAAAACAACAGGATGTGCTCATATCCTTAAAGGGGTGGTGGATTCACATATTACACACAGGGAGGACTGCGGAACAGCCCAGTGTTTCCATCACCTACAACCAGGGCCTGAGCTTTACATTCAGATTCATCCCAGTTCAGCATTAGATCCACTCACCTTTGTTTTTAAAGAAAAAACACTTTATTATTATTATTATTATTATTATTATTATTATTATTATTATTATTATTATTATTGTCTGTACTACTAGAAACCATTTGCTCATCTGAATTGTATTTGATTTTATTTTTTTTTTACTGGAAAATATGCACTGGAAATGATTGTTCCGAGTATAGACACAATTTTTGGCTTGTTCTGAATATTCATGAGATTTAAATAATAATAACAATAATAAAACGGTTTAATTGGCAGCGCCACTCAAATAAGTAGCAGCAAAGTTTAATTATATGAATTTATCTGCACACATTTCTACATCGGTAACGTACATATTACGCAATGCAGTTTCCAAAAATTGTAACTAATCGTGTGTAAAAACTCACAACCAGGATACGTTACCAAATCAACTTTCTGATCTTCCTTGAAGTTTTAAGAACACAAACCGGCTTCTGTGGACGCTCTCTCCGTGTTTATTATTACAGCACAAGCTGAGTAATCAGGTTCTGCGGACTGTTCCTTTTATTGCTTGAGGCAGGAGCTGGGCAGCATCACAGGGGTCTGCGGGGGTCTACAGAGGGGGAAAGCTGCTTTAGAGAGGAGGAAAGAGATAAAGACAGATGACAAATGCTCCGCTTGAGCGTTGATGCGCCTCTATTGACGCAAGGACCACCGCGGTCTACACTTGGCACATCTCTGACGTGATGCAAGAAGAGAACACACACACACACACACACACACACACACACACACCCTGCTCTCGCTCAGCTGGGTCTAGTCTGGTGGCTTGTGAAGTTCTCCGGGCCTAAATTACTTCCACATTTCACTCACATTAGTTGGAAGAGGCTTGTTTTCCTCTTTATTGGTTTGCTTTGTTTATAAAGCAGATCAGGTTAAAGGGACGGAAAGAAGAAAGCACGGAACACGTCAAGACTTTTACATCATCGGTTATGACTCAGTTGTTGACCAACGATCAACAAGGCAGAATGAAACGGTGAAAATTTGTTTCCTTTTATATTGTGTTTGTTATTGATTTCATAACATAAACATACACAACAAACAACAACAACAACAACTCCACAAAAACAATAGCACCCCCCCACTCAGAGTGGGACTTATCCTCCGGGCGCCATGACTTAAGGCTGCCCACTGCTCAGGGTTTGCGTGTGATTGGTTAAAAGTGGCCTTTTTGACAAATTTGCTCATCTTAAAAGCATAACTAAGACCTAAAAAAAAAACCCCAAAAAACAAATGTAACAGTAGGAAAAGTAATGATTTTTATTAGACAATTAAGAAGAACCATTACGTCTGTAATTGTTGGTGGAAGAGATCGCTGATCTTAAAAAAATGATAATTTTTCATATAAACTGCATTTTCTTGAATGAACACCACGTCAAAGGTCACGACCCTGTGTTCCATGAAAGTTCCACGTGCCCTGCGCATGTGCCGAGAGCGATCTTCCTCACACCAGCCAAGATACAGCACTTACAATGCAGTTCCTAATCAAAACCTTTCCACAGATAAGACCCCTCCTGTGCTTGTCCTCCTGCCAGCGTCCACTGCGATTGAAGGGCCCAAGATAAATACTGCTCTGGCCTGTGAAAAACCCTGGAGGACCGAGCCTTTAGCAGGATGAAAGCGGGAGGTAATGTTCTTCTTACATTCAGCTTACATTCAATTAATATCTTCTCAACTCTGGACAACGTTAGATGAGACAACGTTAGAATGCAAACATGCAAAAGTCCCATTTAGCATTTAAAAGGGGGGAGGTGGTCATCATTTCATCACTTTGGATAATAGATTTCAATTAAGTAACAGACACTTTCAGGTAAAAAAAAAATTTCTTATCTTTTTAATATGTGGTAATTAGATTTTGTGATTTAAAATTTCTTTGTTTAATCAGAGAACAAATTGAAAAGCGAACAACAAAACATAGCTGCAAGCAGTGATGGTGCCATAATCGACCATGGCCTTTTAGGATGTGTTATGAAAATCAGAAGCTAAGCAAAAGAAAGAACACATTTGTTGTAACAACTAAAGTTTACAAATATATAATATATATCTATATATATAATATTAAATTTTATAACGATAAAGATTATCTTATCTTATAAGATATATACAAAAGATATATATATATATATATACGTATATATACAGAGATGTATACAAATTCAGTGATTGTATAGATCAATCCCAAAATAATATAAAGGTAATTCTTAATAATAAATAAGCGTTTCTTAGGGGGATATCTTAGGGGATCACAATCAATCCCCTACGGCAAAAATGCCATTTTCTTTAATAAAGATTGGAAAAAAAAAAGATTGTTTCTTTAGGTAACTTTGCATTCACCCTCCCCTGCCCAATTTTCTAATGAAATGAAAATATTGAAAATAATTAATGTTTAAAGTTTCACAGTTATAGTTCTGAAACTTGTTCTTTCTGAAAAAGTTAGTTCTAGTATAAACGCTTTCTGCTCTGTGGGTCAAACCCCAGACTATGTTGTCAATTTGTGGCTATTTGTCGCCATCTTGTGGTTATAATTCCAAATACGTACGTAGTTAAATGTACTTTATGCTTTAATGATTTTTGATTTTCGTCGTCACTTAAAGTGTTGTAGTAGTTGTAGTAGGCATGTAAGTCTGGAAAATTGCCATAGGCGTGAGTGTGTTTGTTCCTGTGTCCTGCTCTGTGATTGGTTTGCCACGCATTCCGCCTTCAGGCCTAGAGATGCTGTGATTGGCTCTAGCTCTCTGTGTCTCAGAAATGACAAAGGGGTGCAGAAAAACAGGTCTAATTTATATACAATACATTTGGTTGCATTTAGTAAAAAAATGTAAATATACGTAGCGCAGCACCGTCACCGAATTAGGTCAGTAAATAATTTAGAAATGTAAGGTAATTAAATTATTTACTAATAATGCTCAATTATTTACTTCTGTCATTCTTCCAAAGCGTCGAAGTGTTCAAGTCACGTGATAAAGCAGGGCGGTGCCTTGGTGACGAAGAGGGCGGATCTTCTCGCGCCTCCTTTCCGCTCTCCTCCCCAAAAAGTCATTTCCAAGAATATAAAAAAAACCGTAATGTGTACATCGCGTCCCCAAAACAGGCACATTGAGCCATTTCGCCGCAGATAATTCATAATAAGCAAACAAATGTAGACTTTGCACAGAAGTATAACATTTTTGTTGATTATTTTTCAATAAACGTCGATACTGTAACGCATTCATGCACTTGATGTTTAATATACGTACATAGACTTGGTAATACAGTAAAAACTTGTTAATAAATGTGAATAAAATATGGTCATATTTTGTATTTTTGTTTTGCAAATTATATCAGTGATGGGCCGCTTTTGTTGTGAATTGGGAATTGTTCGACTTGTGGTCCAGCCGAGAGGAGCGCGCGCGCGCTGATAATGAAGACGTCACCCTGAGCTGTGACCGTGCCAACCAAGTGCGCAGCTCTTAACAGTACAACTACAATCTCGACATGCTTACGGACGAGCCCGGAATCCTCTCGCCTCCGCAGCTCGCCAGCGCAAACATTCTGGTTCCGACATCTGCAGTGGTTCGGTAGCCAGGACGTGGATCTTCATCACAGGACGTAGTGAAGCTCTCGGACTTCTTTGCTGCGCACTTGAAGCTCAGCCTCGCGAGGATTTAAAGGAAGCAAGCAGGGACGGAGACTATTAAGGTATATCAAACTGCGACAGCTTTGATCACTAATATCATTAACCGATGTGTTCTGGATGTAAACACACACTTGGATCTCGGCGTGGATCGTTTAACACGGCGTTTCGTTTCGTGCACGAGATGCAAATATTTTTGCCTGTTTCGCGTCCTTTAATACGGGTCGATTCGTGGCCATTGTAGCCTCTACGCATTTCGTGTCCGAGTATCACGTTGTAATTCAATGTGTAAAGTTCGAGAAAACTGTATTTGACAGCGTATGACGCGAGAAAAGTGTACTACGCACTTAACCGCTTAGTGGTAATATGGACACTCGTACTCGAGAGGGAGACACGCCCACTTCCAGCGTGTGCGCGTGAGAGTAGCGCGTGTTTTCTGAGGACAGTATGTTACTTGTATGTGCCGTGCACGATCGGATATGTTCCTTTGCTGTAAATTATTTCTTTCCGTGGTTATAAATTACTTCAGGTTTCTAGGACGTCATTCGGGAAGTTTCGCTAGGCTAAGGCTCTGGATACGCCGAGGACCTTTAAATTGTGTAATGCGGAATATTTAATATGTAGTGTGAACAGCAGGGGGCGGTCAACGCTATGACGCGTCACTGCTGAATGAGAGGTGTGTGTGTGTGTGTGTGTGTGTGTGTGTATGTTGAGTGAGTCACATCTGACGGGAAGCCTCCAAATCAGCCCTTCTTTAAATAATCCTGCAGATTTTACTTTATACCTGCCTAAAATCATAGTTTAATTATAGTTATTTGCTTATGTTTACTTGTTTTCGATATAATTTTTGTATATGCTTTGAAGACGCACACACAGTCTTGGCACATTTTCTTTTTACAGTTTCATCTATAAAAAAAAAAAAAAACAACAACAACAAAAAAAAAACTGTACAGTCTTTAGTCTGAATTCTTGTGTGTTTTACTGTAGCTGAGGATGGAGGAGGTCTCCAGCCACCGGTCTTGCAGTGCAAAGCCACCTCAAAACTTACTAGAATGGAAGAAAAGAGTCAAGTCCGAGTACATGAGGCTAAGACAAGTGAAACGCTTCCGCAAAGCAGAAGAGGTCAAGGTGAGACAGCTTCTTTGGCTCAATCTGATGATTTTGAAGCATGTTGGATCCATTTTAAAGCAAAAAAATAGATAGAAAATACATTCACTGCAACGTATAAATGCAATGCGTAAACAGCAAATACCTCAGCTAATTGCTTGAGTGAAACTAATGTCATTTTATCACTTCAAATTTTAATCACAAATTAAATAATTGTCAAAATAGAGTATAATTCAATAAATGAAACATAAACAATATGGTTTTTCGCTTTGGTATATATAAACGGTATTTATTTTTTCCTGTCTGCATTTGCTTTTCACAGTCGCTTTTTCAGTGTAATCGGCGTAAGATTGAAGAAAGGATTGAGGTCCTGAATGAGGAATGGTCCAAGCTCAGAGTCCAGTCTGTCCCCGTGTTCACCAGCAGTGGTCCGCTCCCAAACAAAAAGGCAAGAGTGACACCGCTAAGTCCAACAGGTTCTGAACAACAACATGTGTGTGAGATCTTGTGCAGTGCACGTCTGAACTCAACACATCTGAATTTTATACATTCCCCTTCAAATACTGTAGCGTGACAAAAACCAATACAGAAACGTATGAATAGTTTTGTGGAGTTGTGGGTAAAATGTGTGAAATCAGTCGGTGGTCCGAGCTGAGCTTTGCATTCTCTGCTGGGCACAGCTGGATTCAACACAGCTGTTGGACAATATCTGATGGAAAATTCTTCCTATGATTTCTAAGATACATCACATGCCAGTATTAAATAACACTCAACGTTGTAAAGACTTAGCTCTCTGTTTGGTACCAACCTTCAGCTTAAGATTTTTGTTTCAACACTGGGTTGCACTAATAGCTAATACTATTTTTGTTATCAATTATTCATTCACTTCCCTAAAATCCATGTTGAGGCATTTGTCGCTCAAGGCTTCCAGTTTTTGTATTTATAATGAGCAAACAGTTTTTGCAAAATCTTCTTTTGTGTAGCATAAATCTGGAGAGGGTAAACATTCAGTATATACTGTTGTATATATTGTAATATACAGTATTACAGAGTTTTGAAAAAGTACAAAAAGCTTTTATTCAGCCATTGATTGTTTAAACTTCCAGCTTAGAATAACGACAAAGGTCTGTAATTTTCATAATTTCCAACTAATTAAATTATCTATGTAGTTATTTAAATTTAAATAAGGATTCTTAAAAATAGGTCTTTGGTCAATAACAAGTTCAATACTCAATACTTTTAACCCTTGTCGATAGTGACATAATTTACACGTTTCTTGTAGGTTGTTGTCAGGCTTGACAGGATTAAAGCTTATTGTCTTTGTGCAGAAAGCAACCCCACAGCATGATGTTTCCACCACCATACTTCAGTAGGCATGGTGTTTGGCTGCAATTCAGCATTCGTCTTTTTGCAGCAATTCGAGCAGAATAACTTTGTCTCAGATATTCAAAGGATACTCTCCCAAACCTCCTCTGGAGCATCCAGATGTTCAAGGTCCACCTTTAGACAGGCCTGGACATGTGTTGGCTTAGGCAGGGGGACACATCTGGCGCTGTGGAACTTGATTCCCTGTCGCTGTTGTGTGCTACTGATGGTAACTTTTGTCTGGTCCTTGCTTTTGGCTGGTCTCCTCACGTAGTTCTGGGAGTTTTGCTCTGCCATCTCATGATCAGTTTGATCCCCCAGAATGAAATCTTGTGGAGCTCCAGATCGAAGTAGATCAGCAATGACCTTTGTATGTCTTCTATCTTCTAATAATAGCTCTTCCTGGCCTAATGCGGGTCTATAATTTTTCTCCTGGTGTCCTTCGCCAGCTCATTGGTCTCGGTCATGGTTTGGAGTCTGACGGTTTGAGGTTATAGTCATTTATACCGAAAACGAGTTCAATTGGAGGACAGAAGTCCCAACGAAAAAGCTGTAGTCTTTGAAGTGGCAGAAATCCTGTTTAAATGTAAACAAATTAATTACAATTTTTTTTCAAATGACATATTATTCAAAAATCTAATTTACAGACCTCTATCATTTTAAGCAGCAGAACTCGACCAATCACTGGCTGACTATTTACTTTTTCCGCAGTTTGTGTGTGTGTGTGTGTGTGTGTGTGTGTACATATGCATACATACATACATACACACAGTATATTCAAATATGACAATAGCAATAACAATCTCTCTTCCCTTTAACTCTTTATTTTCGTCCAATCACAGTTGTGCATGGTGGAGTTTGGCTTTCCGTCCTTTCCGAAACAGGCAGTTGCCATGCGTCCCTTGACAACTGTTGCCGGGATACCATTCATGTACTCCTGGTCCCCTTTGCAGCAGAACTTCATGGTACTGGATAGGGACAATACGCACACACACACCTACACCACACACACCACAACACACACACCACACACACACCACACACACACACACACACACACCACACCACACAACACACACACACACACACACACATCAATTGTGTCATTAGAAGCCTTCATATGCAGAAAAAGAACGAGTGGGAGAGATGAAAAGAGGAAAAAGCTCAGTTTTACGACACTGTCCATTTTAAAGTAGGTCAGTGCTTTTAGTTCTGACAAATTTGCCACTGTTTTTTTCTATTTTCTTCCAGTTAGAGGTGGATTTTAAACGCACTCCACACACACACACACACACACCACACACCACACACACACACACCACACACACACACACACACACACACACACACCATTCAATGTGTATATATTTGCTTTTTACCAAGAGTCTGGTGAATGTGGAGCTTTTGTTTTGTGTGTGTGAGGTGGAAGACGAGACGTTTCTACATAACATTCCTTACATGGGAGATGAGGTGTTAGAACAGGATGAAGCTTTTCTCGAAGAGCTTATAGATAACTACGATGGGGTGCACGGAGACAGAGGTAGGGGTCACAATAATGGCCACTCTATGCAAACCGTTTTGGATTATAATAATAAATGACTCCACACAGTATATCTTATGTAATACTTTTGTTAACAGAAGGGGGCTTCATAAATGATGGGCTCTTTAAAGAGCTAGTGGAGACACTCAGCCAGTATTCCGACCAAGAGGAAGAGTCCAGTGAGAAAGCAGAAAGTAAAGAAGAGAAGAGCAAAGAGATGGAGAAATACAAAGAAGTAGGACAACAGCAGTTGCTAATGGGACTGTTTAAGAGGAAGAGGCGAAGTGTTCTTGAAGGTACGTCTTCCAGGACACTGCAAAAAAGAAAATAAAAACCAAAATGAGGAAAAAAATCTAAATAGTAAAAAGAGTAAAAATACTAAAAAGTAAAATTATGGGGTGAGAACATTTTATTTGGTAAGACGGGTTGAAATAAGACAAAAGCTCTTGATTTGTACTTTCTTAAAACAAGATAAAATTAAGTCAATTTAGATTTTTAAATTAGGCTTTAAATTAGGCTCAAGCAGTGTATATATTTTGTAAAAACTCAAATGTAGCATTTTCATCTGTAGTTGATCTAAATCTCCAGGTAAAAATGTCTTGATTTGTTACCATATATAAATATTTTAAGAGTATCAGGATATTTTTAAGTGAAAATGTTTCAGTTCAAAATAATCTTAACCCTAACCCAAATTATAAATACAAATATTTGTACTTTATATATATCATTTATACTTTTTAAAGATTATATTATATTTTATATATTTTTTAAAGATTAAGTGTTTTTTTTCCTTCAGCATCACTGGGTAGAGAACTCTCCGCCAATGAGAAGATTCCGCATGACAAGATTTTCGCGGCTATAGCATCCATGTTTCCATACAAAGGCACGATGGAGGAGCTGAAGGACAAGTAGGCCACACTATTACGTGTCTGACACCTTTATAAAGACTGTAGAGAGAACATGTAGAATGGGATCAGGGCACGATCTATGTAGGCCAGACTGAAGCCTGTGCTTCACATTTGCACATCAGAAAAGTCTCTGTTATTTTATATATTAATTAGATATAAAATTAATTACTATTTTTCTTACAAATAAAATACAACATGTATTTTGCATCTCCATAGTGTATATTTTATGTAAACAAGCAATACATTAATGTTAATACATATTTACACTGATACATATTTGTGTATATGTACTAATTTCAGGTACAAGGATCTTCTGGAACCATCTACCCCGGTTAAGTTGCCTCCTCTCTGCACTCCCAACATGGACGGACCTTTTGCCAAATCGGTTCAGCGCGAGCAAAGCCTGCATTCTTTTCATACGCTTTTCTGCCGTCGCTGCTTTAAATACGACTGCTTCCTGCATCGTAAGGATTTTTACTTTTCTTTAAACCATGTTTTAGAATTTAGAAGGTCTTATCATCTTTATTAAACAGTTTTTAGGATACACTGATGTCCTCATTTTTTCCCAAATACAGCTCAAAATTAAGATAAAATAAGGCACAATGCAATACAAGTAAAAACATTTAGCAACTGTGACCTAAACACAAATGTATGACATCATTCATAAAGCAAATCATTTATTATTTTACTACTGTATTAAAGATGCAAATCATTTTTGACTAAAATCTTTCCAAATGATTCATGCCTTCTGTAACGGATAGTTGGGATCTTTGCTTGCGGTCGCAGTACAGAAAGGGTTTTCCGGTCAGAGAAACACGGGAACTTGATTAGCCAGAGAAAAAGGCCTTTTATTAACAGAGCAGAGAGGAGACTTCTGTCTCCTCAGATGGAAAGCAAGTAACTAACTAACAGTACACAAACATTCAGTACACAACGGTCTGGTTGCCGCGGAGTTCCGTGACGATGTTCTGGCGTCGAGTACGTATCTACAACAATGGCGCAGCATATTCCATAATTGCATCAGATACTGAAATAAACCATATTAAATCCTGATTATTGTACTGTCATTGATTATAAGAAAGTGATAGAACAGTTGAAACACACAGAATAAAACACACAATCTCCTACTCCAGGTAGACTTTCTAACACCTTCTGTCTTTATACTGTGAATAATTGTAGTGTGATGTGAATCATTCCTGATGTGAATCTGTTATAGTAGGAATCAAATGTGATGTGAATCATTCGTGACATGAATCTTTCATGACATTATCATTTGTGTGAGATATCATCTGGATGTGAATCATTGGTGATTTTTAATATTTGTACTGGGAATAATATTGGACAAATTTTTCATGACTTGAGTTTTCATGATTTGAATACTTCGTGATGTGTATGATTCGCAAAAACAAATAAACTGTGAAGTGAATTCTTTTATCAGTTTCATTTGATCAACAAGACCTTAGTGAGATCACATGGAAGATGAAAACCTCTTGATATAGTAACATATTTTTATTTGTCTTTTGTGCAGCTTTCCATGCATCTCCAAACGTATACAAACGGAAAAACAAAGAGATCAGAATGGAGACGGAGCCGTGCGGACTGGACTGCTTTCTCCTGCAGGTCATATTGACTAGTACTTTCACTTTTACTAGTACATGTTATTCCCTCGTCACATCTTTCGTTTGTCACAGAAAGGGGCGAAAGAGTTTGCCGATCAAAACATGCTGAGGTCTCAAAGGTCTCGTCGCCGTCGCAGACAGCCCCGGCCCGCCAGCTCCAGTGGTCCCGTCCCATCAGGCTCGGGAGAGGAAGGGAAAGAAGGAGACAGCGATCACGAGACCACCAGCTCTTCAGGTTTACACCCACCTGCCACCTTAAAACTCTCAATCTATGGGTTTTATTACAAAATATCCCAAGAGAGATGAATCACAGAGTTTACTATGTTGTGTTTGTCTGTCAGAGGAAAACTCTCGCTGTCCCAGTCCAACGAAAGTGAGGCCGGTGGAGGAAGAAGCTGCGGAGGCCGAGTCGCTCTGTCAGTGGAGCGGAGCAGAAGAGTCTCTCTTCAGGGTTCTACACGGCACATATTACAACAACTTCTGCTCCATCGCACGTCTCATCAGCACCAAGACTTGCCGAGAGGTGCAGAACACAGTAAAACATTTAGACTTCCTGCTAATGTAGATATCAAACATGGTGGTACATTTCTGCCCTAGAGAAACAAGTTTAGAATGGCTTTTATCATTTCTTTTTGATTTAGGGGGGAATAGTGATGTCAAAACATTTGTCAATACCATGATTATAAATGGATTTTATGTAATCAAGTTTCTTATACTTGGACTACAATCACATTATCAAATACATCAATCAATTACATGTAGTCAGTCACATTGCTAATAATTACAATATGTATAACCCTTTTACAATTATTTACACTTTTCCTTCCTTCTAAGTGTTGTATAAAAAAGAAATACCTTGATTATAAATTAATTTAAATCGATGTACAATTCTTGAAACCGCTATTTTGAGAGTCATAGATGAAAAAAAAATGGGAAATTGAATGCAAAGTAATATTTTTTTTTTTTACTGTTGGGAAGAAAAAAAGGTGTGTGTGTTTTTATGCACAAGTTCTTGAAGTCTTCATGGGGGTAACGTAACCAGTCCTCATGTTTTGCTCATTCTTTACATCAGGTTTACCAGTTTGCAGTGAAAGAAATGCTGATTCACCGTGTTCCTCTGGAAGATGGAGGGATCTCACCCCAGAAGAAGAAACGCAAGCACAGGCAAGATGCTCTTCAACGTCTGTCACTCAATTCTTGGCTTTATTATTCACAAATAATAAAACTTGAACTCTAAATCATTTTTACTCATCTTTTTTCGGTAGATTATGGGCAAAGATACAGCTGAAGAAAGGTAAGACCGCTTATGTCGCCAATAACATGCATGAGGGATGTTTTGTCTGAGTTTGCTCGTCAAGTTATGACTTTACTCTGTTTTTTTTCATAGACAATTCATCCAATCACGTTTACAATTTCCAGCCATGTGACCACCCTGAGCACCCATGTGACAGCTCGTGTCCATGCGTGATGACGCAAAACTTCTGTGAGAAATTCTGCCAGTGTGATCGTGAGTGTGAGTTCTACACGCCATCACAATATCCCCTTTAAACACTGTGTATATACATATAATACCATATTATGTTAGATGTATTGTCTAAATAAATCTATATGTTCGTCCATATCACCCTGTACAGCCCAGTGAACAGCCATAGTGTCTGTAAGGGAAGATAAGTCAGAATGCCACTGTTTGCAAAATGAACAAGACATTAGTATCTGTTTGCAAAAAGTAAAAATCTGTGAGTTATTAAAAGCCGAGATATTGACGGAAGCATTTAGGGGTTGAACCGAGAACAAGATTTAGCCATGCTGTTAGAAACTTTATTTTCGTTCAAAAAACATTTTACTACTTCATCTAATGTTGACTTTACCTATGGTTGACGTTAAAATAGAAAACAATAGAGTTGAGTTCAGTTGAGTCCAATCACATTACATGTAATCTGTTATGTGCTATGAAGATAATAGCTAATCATTACAATCGTTTTGTATCATTGCAGTGATTACAATCGTTCAATTACAGATTACATATCACTTTACCCTTATATCAGTTGGCGGTACCAAAGAAAAAACATGGTTACAAATGGATCACTTGTAGTCAGATTACTTGTACTTTACATGATTACATGCATTGACCTTGCAAATAATTATAATACTGTATATAGCTTTGCGTTTATTTAGACTTTGTTTCACATTTCCTTCTCTCAGTTCAACGTGTTGTGTAAAGATGAAATACCTTGATTATAATTGGACTACTTGTAGTGAGTCTACAACAAATTTGATTACATATTTGTACACTCATATTTATACTAATATTATTTTCTTTCAATACTTGAAAGTTGGACATAACACAACTACAGATTACAGGTCATTTGAATACATTATTAATTTATGCATATTTTTGACTTAGGTCAGAACCGTTTTCCTGGCTGCCGCTGTAAGACTCAATGTAACACCAAGCAGTGTCCTTGTTACCTGGCTGTGCGCGAGTGTGACCCTGACCTCTGCATGACCTGTGGAGCCACTGACCACTGGGACAGCAAACAGGTGTCCTGCAAGAACTGCAGCATCCAGCGAGGACTCAAAAAGGTTCGACTAGTGATGCGCCAGCACTTTAACATCATAGTATTGAAGCTCCCGACCATAAACCTGTGTTCTAGCACCTCCTCCTGGCTCCATCTGATGTGGCAGGATGGGGGACATTTATCAAGGAGCCAGTGCAGAAGAACGAGTTTATCTCGGAATACTGTGGAGAGGTTTGTGGGTAAACTCATGAGATGCTTTCATGTAAAAGACCATTGATGGTGATCTGATGTGTTGTGCGTAGCTTATTTCCCAGGACGAGGCCGACAGGAGGGGCCGAATCTATGACAAGTACATGTCCAGCTTCCTGTTCAACCTCAACAATGGTAGGGAGTTTCCGTCAAGCCTTCTAGGTCTCTCTTTGACGTTCTCCCTGCTTTATCGACTCTCAGACTTTGTGGTGGATGCCACTCGGAAAGGGAATAAAATCCGCTTTGCCAACCATTCTGTAAACCCGAATTGTTATGCAAAAGGTAACAGCTTTAACACAACACTTTACATACACAACACAGTGTTTGACTCGTGAATCTTTGCAGTCGTCATGGTAAACGGAGACCACCGCATCGGAATCTTTGCCAAGAGGTCCATACAGCGTGGAGAGGAACTGTTTTTTGATTACAGGTTGGTGTTCGTAATGTGTCGAGTTGGTTTGGGAATGTCTTGTAACTTTCAATGGCTTGTTTTCCAGGTACAGTCAAGCTGATGCACTGAAGTACGTGGGCATCGAGAGAGAAATGGACGTTGCATGAAACAACCACTTCTTGCATCTCCCAGCAGACCTCAAGGTCAGGGAGTCACGGATCTGTGCTTTCACTGGATTGTCTGTTTTGTGTCTGTTTTACAAGTTATGGTTGCAACAAAACTAATAGTAAAGTTCACAATGTCACGTATGACCATAGACACACGAACCAGAAAACAACACTGATCTTCGTTTTCAGTATTTTTTCAGTTAGGCTGTGGGGCATCTGTAAGTTTGCCCACTTTGGTCCAGAACAAACTTTTTTTTTATTGTAATCAACACTGGTTACAATGAATCACTTGTTTATTGAAAAGGCAGTAAATGTATATTTTTGTCTCTACGATGTGACGTGACAGAAGAACCACATCATGTGATTTTGTTTGCCACTTTTGTGCATTTTTCCAACAAATTAATCGTTTTTATACACGTTTAGTTTCGCTTCATCATATATGAAGAACGCCAATCACTACCCTAGACGACAACTCCACCACGAAAGCTTGTTTAGAGAGAGAGCGCAGTCATTTTTGCCTGTGCTTAGCTGTGTTTGCGCTCACACCTCAAGCGAAGTGCGTAAGAGTTGATTTGGGACCGACCAAAATTGTTCTAGTTGTGTATTCACATTTGCACGGACCAAAGTGGACTGTTCCTTTGAAGCAAACTGAACAGTTGTACAAACAGCCTGTTTTGTTTTTATCTTTAGTGGACAAGCTCTGTAATCTGCTTCTGACAGAAACAATATACATTGTGCACGCAGCTTAAATCAGTGTTTTTGTCCGAATAGTGTGTGCGCGCAAAGCAAGCAATATCTCATTATGTTTGAAGGAAATATCTATCTATCTATCTATCTATCTATCTATCTATCTATCTATCTATCTATCTATCTATCTATCTATCTATCTATCTATCTATCTATCTATCTATCTATCTAATCTGTCTAATCTGTCTAATATATCTATCTCTGCATTTGTGTTACTTCAGCTAAGGCTGTTTGTTGTATTGCTGGCTCAGAGATTAGCATTCTAGCTAATTTAGCACTAAGGCAGTTAATATTCTCTACCTAAATTGTAAAAGGTCCAAATATGGTTAATGTTCTGTAAACATAAAACGTAACCATGAACCGACAGACTGAATGTGAAATTTAAGCTAAAGGAAAACATTGCTTAGCGGTTTGTTTTCTTAAATGGGTGTACTGTACAAAATATTTGTTTAACCAGTGCATCTGCATCATTTTATGTAAAATAAAGAACTAAAACAAGCTTTTCTAGTGAAACAGTTCTTTCCAACAACTTCATTTAGCAGCAAAATGCTATTTTTCAAGGTTTTAAAAGAAATGTCTTTCTGGATTTAATATGTCATAACTTTAGATTTTTGAAACCTATGCACTCAATTACAAAACTAGATTCAAAACGAAAGATTAACCAGCTCAAGATTAACAAATTTACATCTGTTAGCATTTCAGATTGATCTAATCATTTGGTGTGTGTGTGTGTGTGTGTGTGTGTGTGTGTGTGTGTGTGTGTGTGTGTGTGTGTGTGTGCGTGTGTGTGTGTGTGTATGAAAAATTAAGCTATTTCACTAGAAAAAGGTGAATGCCATTTTAGGTAGTACATAATTTCATATCAAACACTTTGTGAAATAGAAGTTACACGTTTGCAACTGTAGCATTACGAAACAAGATGACACAAGCTTCCCTTTCTACACATGTGACAGTCCCGGCCGAAAGATGATGTCAATATCAGCATGTCAGGGACCATTACTACGTCTTAAAAGACATAAATGTAATTTGGAACGACAGAAAATTTAACAAAGTAATTTGACAGAAGACACAACCCCCGGTCTTAAACCTCTGGTCAGCAACAACTCCACTCAAACAATCCCTCTTGCCGACTGATTTTATTTTATTTTATTTACTTACAAACCGGAAAGAACACAAAAAATAGAAGTAGACTTTATTGAATAGTGATGCATTAACAGCTTCTTCTGTGGTGGCTACGTGGTAGTGACGGGTATTAGAGCTTGTATGGTTCTGCTGAAGAACATGTGTCTGGCACTAAGAAGCAGCAGATTCTGTTTCTAATCTCGTTGGGATGGAAAGTTCTGTCGTGCAAACTGCTGCGCTTCTAATGAAAATTCGAACAGAAGTTTCCTCTCTTTTGTGTAGATAGGATGGACGACACAAACGTGCAGCTAATGTTGCTCAGCATAAAGCTTGAAGAGCTTTATACGCGAGATTCCATCAATGCAACTGTGGTGTGATGTGAGAAACCTCTTCAATATCATTCTAGTTTCTGAACCACTTTTCGACTTCTGGGTCACAGAGAGCAGGAGCCAATCCCAGCGACATTGGGACTGAATGCGGGAAAAAGACTCTGGAATTGTGGCCAACCACAGAGAGGGACACACAGACACAAACATTCACACTTCCGTGGGAAGAAACTGGAGACCTGGAAGAAACCTACTCAAGTACAGAAAGTACAGGCAAACTTTACACAAAAAGATCCCGACTGGGCCTTGAACTTGAGTGACGCTAAACTGCTTTGAAATTTAGTCTTAAAGTGATAGCTGTGTAATAGAGTGTGTAATAGCTTTGATAATAACTCAAAGACTTTCTGCAACAAACGTACAAACCACCCGGGTTTTCTGCTTTTTAATCAGAAAGAGATCATTTTCATAGTGTAATATGAATTTGGAATTCAAGTGATGACAACTGCATTTCTGTGACGTCCTCCAACAGACTCAGACATGAGAATGGGTTTTCTCCATCCACCGTTCTCCATCTAATGGGTAGTGTAATACTTCATGTAGACCGTTGAGAAGTTTGGTGCTCAAATTGAAAACGTTTCCGTCAGATGATGCTGGTGTGATGCTGAAGCAGCAGTGAAGAAAGAGAAAGCGATCAGAAGGATGGGTAGATGTCAGACATCGTTGTTCAGGCAATTCCAACAAAACATTCAATTTCTGTGTAAACTCTTTTCTGTTGCTTTCCTAAACTATTTACCCTCATAATATGGTGAACATGTTCTTGAGAGCGTCTATACACTTGATTTTGATGGACGTTCTCAGGCCTTGTGTTTGAAGGCCACTAAGCACCGATGTCCTTGTCTTTAGCGTTTCATCTCGAGCCTGAGCACTTCTACTATCAAAATTACCCCCCCCCCCCCAAAAAAAAAACCTAAAGGTGAATTCAGTCATTTCTGCCTGTTTGTTAAACATTATTGTTCAATCCAAAATCAAATCGGCTGTTTGAAGCCAAAGCCATTCGATGCATTTCAACATTTTGAAGCAGTTTTAGGCAGTAGTACAGCAAACATACACACATACAAGCTAAGCAGATGCCTCGTGTTGATGGTGAAACAGATGATATTGTATCAAATGCTGTGGATTTTGTGCAGATTCTGTGACCTTGAGTGACCTTGAGGACCAAATTCCAGTTCTCCGGTCCAGTAATGAACGTTGGGGAGGCACTTCAGTTCTGTCAGTGCTCATCGATTGAATGGAAAACGTCTCGATGTCGACCAGTTTGAAGCACCGTATACAATGCTGAAAAATACCAGACTAAAAAGTATTGATCAAAAAATAAATAAAGGAAGAAGAGAGTCCTCAGTCTTCACCCTCTACCTCACCCAGACGTCCCTCTGAAGATGGAAGGTTATTCATTGGGACTTTCCTCCAGTATTTCCGGCAGGTTCTTCCGTTCCTTGCGCAGAGTGTCAGTGAGCGGCTGAGCGGAGCTGGGAGATTCTAACTGCTTGGGCTCGTTGGTGTGGTAACTGCCTTTATATCTGTACAGGTAAATGTACAGGCCGTACAGGATCAGGAAGAGGAGCATTAGAGAGATGGTCACGATCACTGTGGAGAAAATCGACAAACACAGACAGCTTAGCATTAGCGTGTTGCCTTGATACCGTATTACTTTTTTGATTTATTCTACATTGTTCATTTTATACAGGAGCATATGTTTTGTTTGTTTATTGATCAATTCTTTGATTGGTTAATAACTCTTTATTTTATTTTAGCTATGAAATAATATAATTTACACAAATGTCTTAAATTTTGGACTGTTCATTTAAGGTGTATTTTTCTATTTCGTTATGAGATCTGAAATTAGAAAGCATGGTTTTGTGTGTGTGTGTGTGTGTGTGTGTGTGCACGCAACAAAGTGAAAAGAAATAGAGAAACCCATTTAAAATTAATCTATTTAATTTAATCTAATCTAGATTAATGTAATTTAATCCATTTAAGTTGTTTTAATTTTTGATACGCTTTGATATTTCAGTACGTTTATAAGAAACTATTTTTACATTTAATTGAAAGATTAAGTGTTAATGTAAGTGTTTAGCAAATGTAAAAGCTTTTATTTTTATGAATTATGGCATTATAAATGCATCCTAATCCCATGTTCTGTGTATTAAGGGGATTTATAAAGGGTTTATGCCACAATCAGAGATGCTCAGTCCCCCCATCCCCCCGAATATGATCTGTACTGGAACAAATAAGTAAAAATAATAAGATTTTAAAATAATAAGAATAAAAACAAATGTACGTAAAAAAAAGAAACAGAACATAACCAGCAATGACTAAAAACTTACATGTCATCCACGGTGGAGTCACGTCATCATGAATGTAATAAAAGACTGGAATAAGAAATCAAAATATTAGTTACCACTCGTATTATTTTCAATTAATTTTTATAGTTTATATATATATGTACTATCCTAAAAAAATACTATCCATCCATCCAATAGATTAGGATTCTTACACAATCCAGTGAACCACGGATCATCCTCCCAAGGTACGTATCCTAAAGCAGGAGGGAAAGCTCCACAGTTTGACTCCACCACGTAGCCTTGAGTCGTCACCGGCGGGTTGGTGACGTTTGGTCGGAAGTAGGATCTCAGTGGAGCAAAGATGTTATAGCGGACTCCTGATATACAGCCCATAAAACCTGGACTGTTGTGTCTTTGAATCTCATAGTCTACGCCTCCCACCTCTATTAGGACAAGAAAGATCGGTCAAAGACGTAAAATGCCTCCTTGAGTATGATCTATTTTAAACATGTGCAATCTACTGTAAAAAGCTATTAGGGACCCACATTATGGCCCAACAACGTACAATTAAAAGCATTAAGCCATGAGTGGTTTACACAAGTGTGTTAGAAACATTAAAAACCAATCAATGTCATTTATTTTTACTTTTTTTAGACTTTTGTTTTTAAATACATCAACTCATGAACTTTAATCACTTTAGTGAAAAAAGTGTGAGCCATTCTGATTTAAATTTCTTACCCATGACTCTCCCTAAAAATATAGACTTTGGCGAGTCAAATCTGGGAATCTCGCCTGGTACCAACTTCTCAATCCAAGGATCCGTATAATCCACCTAAATGGAAGCAACAAATAAGAATTTTAATTTAAAAGTTGTTTGCCGAGCTGCCACTGGACCCTACCTGTGTCCATATGGTGTAGTTGTGTCGGGTGATGTTTACAAAGTGAGGAAACCCGTCAGCCATATTTCTGTCGGTCAACTTGAATTTATAGCTTATAATTCCCAGTCGATATCTTAGTGACAAAGTGCCTGCACACAGCATGAAGCAAACAAGAATCCGGCAATGATCATTTGAGGAAACATTTACAAAATGTACATATTTACCAAATGTGGTTGGATGGATGGTTGGACAGACAGACGGACAGACAAGATATATTAGAAAGAAAGAAAGACAGATAGATGGATAGATAGATGGATAGATAGACAGACAGACAGACAGACAGACAGACAGACAGATATAGATAGATAGATAGATAGATTGATAGATAGATAGATTGATAGATAGATATCCCTCTGACTAAAAGTACGCTAAATCTTCTTATTGGATTTTTCTATGCCCGTCTGAAGTGTTTTATAGTCGTGCTGCTACTACTGAGTAATTACCGTCTTTCTTGAGCAGGACAGCGATGTAATCGTTGCCGAAGGAGCTGATATACACCAGCACTGCAGGAGCCTGAAGAGTGCTGAAGCTGAACTCAATGTCGTCTGTTGTGGTGTTGTAGCCGAGCGTGAAGTTGTGCCAATGCGGCTCGATCCAGAAGTTTGCCCACCATGCATCAAAGGAAATCGGCTCTTTGCGTATATCGTAGCGCAGCCATGCTCCCACGTCAAAGAACGCACCAATGTCTAAAATCAAAATCACGGGACAGATGTTAAAGAAGGGTGGGGTGGTTGGAAGCACTGTATAGAGGAGGACGCGTTTGAGAACCCCTGTGTGAGTTGCTCCTTGCCACACAGAAATAGATGGAGGTTACAAAAAATGGCTGGAAGTTAAAAGGTTTAACATCCATCTATTCCCTAATTTAATCAGGTAGAGAACAAATCATCTACAGATACTTTAAAAAAAGGTCTATTTAGCATATACAGGAAGATAATATTTGATAAGACATTTATTGACATTTATAATAATAACATGTTATGTATGTTATAATACTAAAATGTTATAGTCTATGTTTTGTGCTGTATAAGTAGTTGAAGCTGCCACCCAAGACTTACAGGTTCGAATGTCCTTGAGCAAGACAATGGCCTCACATGGCCACAGAGCACAATTTTAAATGCAGAGCACAATTTTGATAATGCCCCTAGTGGCCAAATTGACAAACTCAATCACTCACTTTTTATTGTAATTTTTACGTTTTACCTCGTCTGTATAGTCCCTAAACCATTTAAAATTTGGTACTTTTGGTACTTTATTATGAATTATTAAGAAACACCACAATATTGCATAGTACTACTAAAGCATTTCATTGTACTTAACATCTACTTTGGCCAAATCTAACCTTATTTTATTAGTTGATCTTTAATATTCCCCAGAAATCTCAACTTACAATGTGGCAAATCCTGCTTTGTGGCCTAAATCAGCTCTGGATTTAGAGACTAGATTTCTGTTGCCTGTAAGTTGTTGGCGAGTTCCTCACATAAACGAAATCCGATTTTATCGTTTTAAATTCTGGTAATCTTAATTTCCGTACTGCATAAAAAATAGACGTGTCCCTGGTCATAAGAAACATTTAATCTGTACAATTACCAAATTATGTCACTCTATAATGAACTAGAACTACATTTATAGGCAGAAGTCTAGCTAAAGCATCATTTTATTTAAAAAAATGTGTCTTGCGCTTTTCTTACCTAAATGACAGTAATAGCCGTCGAAAGCAGTGTTATTACAGTCACAAGTATATGAGGCGTATCCGTCTATACACTGGCCTCCGTTTCGACATGGAATAGAGGCGTTGAGACACGCTCCGGTGCAGTTCCTCCGTATCCCGGCCTGCTCGTCCACCTTCCCCTCCAGATCCACCGGCACGCCGTTCATCCTCAGCCCGCGCAGGCAGCCCAGGTACGGCCTCAGCGTGTGATTGCCTGCACCTGAACCAAGAGGCGTGATTTCGTGGAAGCGCTTGATAATCTTTCAGATGTCATTCCATCTTTGCCTTTCTTACCTACAAGCAGGGGTTGTGTGAACTCCATGGTGACGTAAGTCTGACCTGGAAACTTGTGGACGGCGGGAGGGAAGAAATCGACTTTAAGACGAGCCACTTTGACGTTGAGCTCGGCTTCTACATAGTGCCATTCATTGTCATTGAGGGCTTTTGGAGAGCGGAAGGTCACGTTCCTGATCCCGTCCCCCACCATGAAGATAAAAACCACCTCGGTTGTAGCTGTGAAAATTAATGATGATCGTCATTTTGTGTGTTAGAGCTTGCAGTGAGAGGAATCTTCTGGACGAAGGCTGAAACTCACAGTTGAGTTCTATTCGGATGAAATTGCGAAGATGGTCATCTGAGTTTTCCAGGAATACCCCGTTAGTGCGGTAAGTCCTGAAGTGAAACGTGATGTCAGCGCTAATGCCGGGCCGGAAGGTGGGAAACGTGATGTAGGTGGGCTTGACGAAAGCAATGGTGTTCCAAATACTCCCTAAGAAACGTTTCAGAAATAAGTCATTGCAGATTAATAAAAATCAGAGTCAATTTGTATATACAGTACATTTATTTATGATATTGTATGGTTATATTGATATGATATATTATGATATGGTTAATACGGTACTCACTATCTCCGTGGCAAGATAATGCCCCAATACTGTACTGAGCTTCGGATCCAGTGCGGTTCGTATCCCCAATGACAATCCTCCTTACAGGCAGGTGGTCTCGGAATGACAGGTAGCCTTTATCAGAATCCCTACAACGGATTGGCACACACGTCAGTTCCTCCAGGACTCTTTTGGGAAATAATATTATTATAGAATTGTAGAAATTATAGGCAATAATTTCCTGAAAATTTTCCAGACCAATCTCAAAATGTCTTGTTTATATTATAATAATAAATTCCGGAATACTGAAAAAATTGAATGTATTATTATGAACAGCCTTACTACTAAAGACCTAATTTAAAGATTAGGATTCACACCATTACTACATGGTCATCTGCTGCCGACTTGGTTCAGTGTCTGTTAAGATGTTTTACTCCAGCTATACCCGAAAAAACAGTCTGCGCTGCAATGTGCCGATGTGGATCGATGCACTTATCTTTGAGTGATTTGTGTCTGAGTCTTTCCTAAATCACGTAAAAAAAAAACTAATTTCTAAATTGAAAGATATGAATGAGAGATAATTTGAAGCTATAATCACAAACTTATGTGTTGCTCATTATATACAAATATAATTCAGCAATTTGATGAACAAAGTGAACAATGCGACGTTTGAGCTTGCATTAAATTCAGTGATTGTGAGTAACCCGGAGAGACTAACATATGTATAAAGAAATGCATTCTCCCCCTATATTCCTTCAGTCTCACCATTGGCGGTAGTCAGCATCACAATTGCACCAGTATTTGGAGTCAGTGCAGGTCTGATTCACTGCACATCCGCATTTCCCACTCTCTGGAAAAGCTCCGCCCCAATATTCATGACTCTCATTATTCCGTCCAATCCAGTAAGCATAAGGCCTTCCATCTGTTGAATTGATGAGGTCAATGGTCATTTTATAGAACAGCCACACACAACCGTAGCACTTTCAACACTTACGTGGAGAATTTAGCAGCCTGGACTTGTAGCACGAGAACTCGACCCATTGCTCGCAGTGCAGCGAGGTGTTGGCCAGGGCGGTGACTTCAGCCCAGGACGCATTCACGTACTCTACGTCCCCGATGTACGGCCGATCCACTGTGGATCCACTCACCTTTGTGCTTTTGATACGGTTGTGTTCAATTACAGTCCACGACTTTTGCACTAAAAATGTGGTAGATATAAATTCAGCAAGTAGTTTAACGAAACACTTTCTGATGTTTGGACCTTATACGTACACATATTACAGTAGACGGTGAAAGGCTTGAGTGGTCCGCTCAGATCTGGGTCTATAGTGTAGTTGCCCGACCAGTACTTGCCGTTCAGTCTGTAGGCCTCGCACGACTCTCTGTAGACCGCTGGGGAAGATGCAGATTAAATCGATGTGTAAATTGTTATATAATTGTAATTATACTTGTACGCTTGTTACAGGACACTTACAGTTATGACACACTTCCCCCTTGTAGCCCGTGTTGTTGCACACACACAAGAAGTCGTTCCAGGACTGAATGCACCTGCCCTCGTGCTCACACGGATTGGGAGAACATCTGAAGAAGAAGCCATGCAGGCACAAGGTGATCAAAAACATTCTAAAATAGGTTTTGCATATATAAAAATACTTTGCAACAGGGCCATTGTATTGGTCTTTTATTTATAAACAAAATATATGTGACAATTTATATATGTGAAAATACATTATCAAAAACAACTTGCAAAGACGAGCTGTGGAAGCAACTTAACATTAAGGGAGAATAAAGTATATCACCTGTTTGGTTAGAGTCAGTCGGAGGATGTTTTTTTTAAAGAGATTTATCTTATTGTTTTATACTTTTTGAAAAATAATTTTTACATTTTGTCATTTTTAATTTATATTTGAATTTTTTATAATATTTATTTTTTGTAAAAATAAGTTTGTAGAATCTTTATAATATATATCCTATATTATCCCTCAAACATTCCATGAAAGTTTGGATACCAGCCAAAAGTCCCCACAAGATTTTACAAGGCCCCCCTTTAAAAGACACACACACACACACACACACACACACACACACACACACACACACACCTATCTGTTATTCCGCAAGTGCCCAGCAGAATTTCAGCATATCTGCCCCATTTCCTCTGCAGCATGACATCTATATCCACAGGCTCGTCATCGATGAAGATTTGCTGCATGCAGCCGTGGAAGCGAGACAGTTTAGTCACACATCGCACCGTGTTATTGGTCTTAGGACACCCTGCAGCACATCACATTTCACATTTAGCGACATTTTCAGTAGATTATAAAACCGAAATAGACTATAGATCAGTTCAGATGGATATATTTATTATACATAATTTTACAATAATCGCTTACTCCAGAAAAACAATTCTTTGTGTTTTCTTACCTCCAAAGAAGTATCGATCTCCTGTGCGAAGTGTGAAAGGATTGGTGATCTTTAACGGGGAGCTCTCATCTTCATCAATAGTGATGCTGAGCAGATTGTCTTTAGCCGCTAAGTCCACCGTGTGCCAGAAGCCATCATTCAGACGATACCCTGGAAGAAGACACACCAAGCTCTCGTTCACAACAACAGTAGGTTTTCTAACTTCTTTGTTGAAGAATCACGTGATGGAGTGAACATCCTACCTGCAGCGAATCGTATTCTCTTGTTTCCAGGCTGCATGAGCGTGACATTGACCTGACCTTCACTGAGTCCCAGCTCTAGAGAGCCTAAATCATCTGCAAACCTGGTGAACATCAGTAAGCCGGTGTAGTCCCACGAGCGGAATTTAAACTTCACGGCCAGACGGTTCTTCCGGAAGAAGCCCGGTAGCTGTAGGTAGTTGTTGGGACCCACAAAGGTCATGGGCTTCCAGAGAAGGTCCCGGCAGGTATAGTGCATGCTTTTCTGATCAAGAGCAAATAATCAGCGTGTGAAATAAAGCACGACGAGGTCAGAGACGACTTTAATTTCAGTGACTTTACAAAATACCTTTTTAGGTGCCAGACGCACTTCTGGATCCTGATACGTGGTCTTGTAGATGATATTGATTCCGTTTAAGAACACGTTCTCCAAGCATCCACGAAAGTTCACCTTTCCAGGTAAATGCGGCATCTCTTTCTCAATGACTCCGCCAACGTAAAACTAAAGTGGATTTATTTTATCAAAATAACACAAAGCAGCTATTAAGCGTTCAATACTCATCGCAGCAGTTTCCTACTTGTTTGTCCAGATCGAGGTGCTGGAACTCTCCGTTGAGGATGGCCGCTTCGGTCTGGCCGTCCAGTGTGAAGTTGACCTCTCGACCGTAACGCTTGATGCTGACGTAATGCCAGTGTTGAGTGTCCAGCAGGTTTCCCAGTTTCATGGTGGTCATCCCGTTAGTGTTATGCACTGTGCTGCTCCCTAGTTAGGCCACAAAGAGGGTTAAGACACACTATAAACGATTGGTTAACGTGATTAAAAAATGAATAGAATTATTCCAGATTCAAGATTCAAGATCCTTTATTGTTGCTTTTTCTAATACTGAGTATGAGGTGCAGCGAGATTAAAACAATAGTCCAGTGCAGAACAATCTATAAAGACATTTTTACGCACAGTAAAAAAAGATAAACGAATAGCTAGTAAACATACAGTGCAGTATATGAATGCAGAATACCTATATAAAATAACATATGCATACATATTTTAGTTCATCTTACTGGGAAAAAAAATGACAATTGGGAAAAATATTGTCAAAATGTGAGATGTTTTATAATGCAATGTATAATTATAATTAAATAAAACAATAACTATAATTTAAAGAGTAAATGTGCAGATACATAGCAGCATGTGTTTATGTGTGTATTATATCAGTGATTTTCTAAATATCATAAATATATCATAAAAATGTGAAGTATTGAATCATTACCCAGGCTGATGTGAAGGTGGAGACGTCCTGTCATGAGCTCCAGAGTGATGGAGTCTCCCTGCAGACCCTCGCTGTGCAGGAGAATCCCATCCTTTTCCAAAGTCTTGAAGTTTAAAGCGAAGTGATCCTGAAGTGTCCTCATATTGCCACGGGGAAAAGTGTAGGCCACCATGTCGTCTCCCTCAAACTGCATCACGTAGGAGTCTTAATGAAAGTTAAGGGTTAAATGCAAAGGACATGTCATTCCGGGGATTATTCATCTTATTCATCTAGTCTGAAAAATCAATATTAGACCCGGACAGTTACACCGCTGAATTAATGAAATACCGCTATAGTTTATTGGCAGGGCCAAACTGACTGCATCCTATAATCAGGAATGAAATGTGTGCTTTGAACGTTTGCGAACAATTAGGATATAGGTATGTATTTATACAAGTATATGTGTAAGAGATGGAGCTTTTGGTTCATTATGTGTTTTTTGTTTTTTCAGAAAACAGTTCAGCAAAATAAAACGAACAAAATGAAAGGTAAGAACAAAGCATTTGTCTATAAGCATGAAGGTATTTAACAGTGATTTTTACCATAAGGACAGCCATAGAACTCGACCCGAAGGCCAATCTTGCCCCCGTTCTCAGTGTTCCAGCCCATGGGGTAGATGCGCAAATGCTTGGCAGTGAAAGCGTAGTGAAAGGCGTTCCTCTTCACCTGGTAGTAATTCCAGTTCCCAGGTAACGTCTAAAAACATTTTTTGCACAGAAAAAAAGTCAATTTCTGTTAACTTTAAAACATAGATTCTGATGACCATCGTGCTAGCAACACATGGCATGTGGTGCTACATGTCCAATTTTTAGAAAGATCTTGAAAAAACCCAATGGTGTGAATTTTCCATCTGATTTATAGTGTCCATCTATCCATCCATACAAAAATGGATACAAGCAACTATCCAACCAATCATTCTTCCATCCATCCATCCATCCATCCGTCCACCAATCCATCCACCAATCAATCAATCAATCAATCAATCAATCAATCAATCAATCAATCAATCAATCAATCAATCAATCTATACAACCATTCTTACCATCCAACCAACCATCCATCCAACAGACCAACCAACCAGCCAATCTATTGTCCTACATTCGCCCATCCATACATCCATCCTTCCCTTCTTCCATCTATTCATCCATTCATCAAACTAACCAACTGTCTATCTATCCATCCATGAGTTTTAACAACAACCAGAAAGGTAGTTTATATAAGTAAAATGTTATCAAAGTCTCTTCATTAAACACAGGAAGACCATGTTTACCATGTTGCCTCCTTTCATAACATAAGGAGTCCACGTATCCAGCCGATCTCCGTACAGCAGCATGTATTTGGTGGTCCAGTCGTACGAGTTGAAGGTACCCTGAGTCGCAATGGCCATAATTCGATACTTCTTCCCCAAATCAACCTGCATCCATGGCTGCTTGTCTCGAGAAGAAGGAGACCAACCACTGCTTCCTGAACACACATCATTAGAAGACACCGTGAAGCCAGAGGAAATACGTGAAGCGTTCCTCACCACGCGATTCTTCATCACTTACCGTACAGTTTGGCAAAGTGCGCAGAGTAAAGAAAGTTATATCGGGAGGAAGCATGGAAAGAAGACGCATAGAGAGGAGAAACGATTGGATCCATGCATGGCCCTGAAGAAAGAAAAGAAAAATAGTGAAGTTTAGATTTCTCTAAAGCTTTAATAATCCGTTTAGTATAGACAAATACATCTATAGTAGATAAGAGAGAACTGAAGCACGGCCATTAAGCGAGACATGCCCCGGCATTTCATCTGTGAAAATAAATCTCATAAATGCAATTAGGCCTGGCAATGTAGCGGTCTAATCTAAACACCAGCAGATAAACCATCTCAATCTCACGCTTCACCCAGAGCTGAAGCCATCTGCTCAAACACCATCACATCTCTCAACCTCCACAATCCAACAGCACAGCTAAAAACACCAGCTTTGTAGCTCTCCAGTGAGCTTGTCCGTCCATCTACGTTTCTGAACTGCTTTTTACAGTCTTTTTTTAGGGAACTTTACAGTCCAGTTTTTGTAAGCTCTATATGAACTTCCAATCTGAAAGTAGAATGGACGTCATCTCTCTCTCGATAAAAACACATCGAAACTTAGAGAATATTTGAGAATACAGTATTAGTATTCTGAGCACTGCACGGACCAGTAAGAAAACCGAAACAGAAGGATATTATTGGAGAATGTGGGAGAAAGACAGAAAAAAAAAACATTAACCAGAATTAGTTGAACTGAAATGTGATTGGCCTGTAGCTTTCAATGCCTGGATCGGCCTGATTCATCAAATTTTTGTTCCTTTCTAGCAGAGCAGATGTGGTTAACTGTATGCCGGGTGTCTGAATTCGGCTCCAGCGAGACTGAGACTGACCTTGGCTGGATTACTGAGGTGCGAGTGTGTGTCTGGACCGTCTGGCTGCGGTCAGTGTGCTCTTGATTTACTGCTGGACAAGGATCATCCATCATAAACTTAACCTGGTGTGTACAAGCATTGAGCAAAACTGGCTGTCAAAACTTTTGGGTCATGAGATTGGAAAATAAAATGACGCCGTCATGATCAGCATGACAAATACAAAACAGAATTTACATTTGCATCAGAATATCACAATTCTTAAAAGCCGTTTAATGCTTCAGAAAAGAATGAAGGCCATTCAATGACATCAACATGTTTAGGTACCAGTGAAAAATGGTCCATCATTGATCAGAATGAAACCAATATAAATCCTGGTTTGACAACTGTCTAACACATCCACATTTAACCAATATTGTCTTAATTCACGCTAGGATGATAAATTAAACTTCCCGGCTTTGTGCGTCTTCCTGTTCTATAATGATGCTGAGGTTTGATGTTGATATGCCAATCATTGATGTTTGCAGGTTTCTCTTCACCCAAAGCTATTTGTCATCCTGACTACTGACAAAACGCCCCGCTAGAAGCATTCAACATATTAAAGTGATTGGCTTGTACAGTAAGTGCTGCAGTTAAAGCGATGCTGGGATGTGTGTGTGTGTGTGTGTGTGTGTGTGTGTGTGTGTGTGTGTGCGCGCGCGCGCGT
>CM051506.1:9035021-9075043 GCA_028031935.1 Paedocypris micromegethes
TGTGTGTGTGTGTGTGTGTGTGTGTGGAGGGGTCAAGAATCAAACTTGATTTTAGGGCAGTTCCTGCTTGAGGTCATAGCAAGACCCATCTTTATTTCCTTTATATTAAAATAATCTTCTAATGATTCTCTTTATATAAAGATAACAATTATATTGTGTTAATATTGTAACTATAAAGTCTGTGTGAAAGCCATACACCTCTGCAAGGCAAATTTATATTGATAATATGTCAAGACATCAATACAAAACATAAAACTGCCCTCAAACCGAGTAATTATGCAATTACATGCCAATTATGCACCTAATGTGTGTGAAATATTGCTGAATTTACTTGAATAGTTCTGATCTACACTGAAAACAATCAAGTAGTGTCTGTAAAAAGACTTTTTCCAAAAGAACATTGTCATTAGTTTCTCTCAGAGCTAGAACACGCTGGCGTTTTTTATTAATGGGCCGTTCTAAAAGTGAAGACAGTGCTGTATCTCCATCCCTCCTCCTGTCTCCTCTCCTCTCTCCGCAATACTAGAAAACGCTTGAAATGTAAAACCTTTCTATTGCTCTGTGCTTTTCCCCATGTGTCTTTTCACCTCCTTTGACCTTCTATCGTACATGCAGAAGAAGCAGCTCTCTTCCTCCTCCATGTGCTGTATCACAGGCGCTCCCCAATTCCCTTCAGGCTGACGCAGCACTTCTGCTGGCTGCACGTCACGTAGGCCATCTTCCATCTCTGAAGGAGAATGCTTCACTAAATAGGCCTTGCTTTTAAATGCCAGTTGAACTCTATACGAGCCGATTGCATGAAATCTATCAGTGGCTGCTGTTAGCGAAGAGCGGCAATTAGCATTGTTAGCACTGCCGCACACAGACACGGGGTCATGCTGCTATGAATTATTCACTACAGGTCTGGAACACCGAGTGTGTCCGTCTTAGAAGGAAGCACAGTAAAAACTACTGCATTACGAAAGTACAAACAGGATTGTTTAAGTGAGCTTCACACAAACAAGCTGCTTAACATATATTGGATTTTTGACCATGAATTCTTGAATTGAGAATACATATGGTATTTATGCAGTAAATATTTTATTTTTGTACATAATTACACTTGAACCCTCAAATAAACTGATATTTTGTAAAAAAAAAAAAAAAAAAAAATACTTTTAAGTCAGATGCAGAATATCAAAATTCATTTCGGCATAAATTCTTGGCGAGATATGAGATTTAAAGCATCATGTGGCAAGATATCACTACATATACAATAAGAATGACTAAACACACACACACACACACACACACACACACACACACACACCTATATAGTTTATGGAAGTTTGCATATGTATTATGGTTACAGTACTGTAATAATACATCCGTTGCCAGACCTTCTTATCCATTAAGAAAATCTTTGTAAATGCAAGCTCTCATCCTCAGAAGAACCAACAAATAATCTTCATTTTTATCTAACAAGAAAAGTTTAACCATTGCAAGCTTCAATTGCATTAAAGCATATGGCACCAAATTAAAACTATTAAAACCAATTCAAACTATTCTGGTGCCATTTTGGCCACACGATTCGTTGATCTGGGTGTGCTGATGCTCACACCCTTGTCTCTGCATTGGGATGCTCTGATTACGTACAACTTTACGTCATTTTAAAATTTCACTACGTCAGTTAAAACGCATGAAAACTTTTCATAACAGCTACAACGTTGAAAACACGAGCGAAATAGACAAAAATGTCCGGTAAAATAATCTCAGCGTCCGCGTGTCCTTCCCGCGTGTCCCCTGCGCAAGACGCACCTTTCCATGCAGAAACTTGCCAGAGTGAGAGCGCGGAAGCACCGCAATGCAGAACGAGTCGCGAGCCTCGAACCAACCAGATCCACGCTTTCCTTTTTTTATCCCAGTCTCCGGGAGAACGCTCGGATCTCCTATTTCGCATATTATCTCAAGGTTTCTCGTCATTTGGAAAATATGAAAAGCTCGTAAATCGGAAATTTGAAATCAACATTATGCTGCCCTTGAAATCAAAGTTAAATTTATCCCAGACTAAATATAACTAGGTCAGTTTCGAAATATTGCACAAACAACAATACAGCATTTGGATGTGCAGTTTCACTTACGTGAAGAGCAATGATGAAACGCGAGGAGGAATAAAAGGCTTGCGGCAAGAATTTTGAAATCCATCTTTATCGGACGACTGATTCGCTCTCGGATGACAAAGGCTAAATAAAATATTATCCTCTCTGCGTCACCGGGCAATACCGCATCGTTTTGCCGTCCTGTCGGCCAACTTTAACTCTCTCAGCCGGGATGGCGATAGACTCAGTCGATTGAGACGGTCGAGCACGCGCATCAGCGGTCCTGATGCTGCTCTAGGCGGGAGCGCGCCTAATTCTATTAATGAATTTCCTTGAAACAAATAAATAATTATTATGTAAACTCTCCGATTCAATTCTAAAAATGAAGTTTTCTGATTTTGGTGCACAGCCAGTGACTTTGACAGGCTGCCAGGTTAACTGTGAAGGGAGGGAGCAAACGACATTATGTCGTCAACGTTAAATCAGAGAACAGGCTCTTTCGTTTCGTTCTAAAAAAATACTGCTCAATTGAAAGAAACACACATTATTGCATAACTTTGGATGGTCAAAAATATTTTGTCATTTTAATATTTAAATAGTGATGACCAAGATGCCAGTAAAATATTTGAAATGATTTTTAAAGGATACATTCACATCAATTCAATCAAAAAGATAAACTTTAATTGTTCCAGATATTCAAAAACCCAATTCTCACATTTCTGGTTATCCGAATATTGCGCAACATTGAATGTCAAGCAAAGTTGGATACAATCAGAGCAATAGGATACAATCAGATTTGTTGGGGGATGTTGGTACAAGACGTGTGGAAAAACTAGATTTGTGTTGGACTAGGAGGTTTGTGATATGAAAAGGCTTTAGGATTAAGAAGTGGGTTTGTAGGACAGTGCAGAGCAGGGCGGAGGAAGGGCACAGACAGTGGCTGAGTGGGATTTGCAGTTTTTCTAATCAAATCAGACCCCCCCTCCCCCCAGACCCCCACGCCACACACATTTATATAATAGTGGGGATCTACCATTGCCACATTTATTTATATCATAGTGGGGTCCCACCATACATACAACAATAGTCCGTCTCACTCTAAACACAACCAATAAAATATTCCCATTCCCACCCCGTTTAATCTTTAACCAAAATCCATACCTTAAAATCCTTATCCCTCAAGCAAGACTTCAAAGATATGAGGCCCAGACAAAAGTCCCACATGTAACACTTTAGTAACATTTGGCCTAAATGCCTGTACACAGACACACATAATCCAAAAACTATATATTTGTATTGAATCATTCTAACAATTCAAAGAAAGTAATATTTTTTCTGCTTTCCTCAACATTTCAGAACGTCACTATTAGAACAATAAAACAAAAAATATCAATGGAAATTCAACTCAAATATCACCCTTAAATCAACATTTCCAAAAATAAAACTCAACAATGAGAAAACATGAAATATAAAAGGCATTCCATTGGGACATTTTTTTATCCATAGTATTTCTTCACAAGAGATTAAGGACAACCAAATTACAGGATTTTGTTGTCCACGATTCAACCACAGCAGAGCAATACACAGTGAATTGGCAGTTGTGAGTGTCACAGCTTAAGGCTGCCCACTGCTCCAGGTCTGTGTGTGTCTCACTTTACAGGATGTTTAAATGCAGAGCACAATTAAGATACGGTCCCTAGTGGCCATTATGACAAAATCACTCACTTTCTGAAATGAGACAGCATTTCTTTAGGACCCTGGTGTACGCAGAACTACATTACAACAAGCACTAGATGGCAGACAAGAGTCATCCACATCTGCTTTACATTCAAAACCCAAACAAATATTGAAGAAAACAATTGGAGTTTGTTCATGTATGTCTTCTCTGTGTTTCTATTAGCCCTCTAAACATAAATAAAAATCTATAAACTACCTAGAGGATCAATGTGAATCATATAAGAAGCAGTTTTATTGTTATATTTATGTGTGTGTATATGTTGTAACCACATCTGAGCCTAGCTGGTTCAGTTTTCGTTCTGTAAATGTGCCACAAAAAAGGCTCCGGCTCTTGCAAACTCATGCAAACAGCGCTATAGGAACCATACATACAAATGCAAATTTACAAACTTCCTCCTCGCTAAGTTCTCTCTTTCACACAGCCACAAATAGCTTTAACCAACTCGGATGCAACCAGTTTTTTTTTTACTTTTTCTTTGATGATACTTCCTTGTGTTTGTCAGGCCGTCAATAACGGAAGTGAATTCCTATGCGTCTTTATTTCAGTTGAACTATAGTTTCTGGATATCAGAGACTTTGCTTATTGCAGAGATGTAAAGAATATCTGAAAACCATACTCGAGTAAAAGTATTTATACCGTAGAGTAAAAATTACTCCATTGCAAGTAACAAGTCACCATTTCCAAGAAGACTTGAATAAAAGTCATAAAGTATTTTACTCCTACTGAATTGAGGCTAAAAATCTTTTTATTTATGAGATTATATACTTCCTGACATAGAAATCAAATGTAACTCTTGAATGTTTCAAAATGGCAGAACAAAACAAATCTAAAAAAGAACAAAAAGTCAGTCTCAGTCAAACTCAAATATGCAAAAATTGCAAGTGCAACCGATAATTCACGTTTTCACGTAATTCAAGCAAAAATGTAGTCAAGTAGAGAGTAAAAGTGACTCATATTTTTGATACTCCGTACAAGTACAAAGTAACCAAAAATATTAAATAAAGTACCATTTACTCAAGTACTTTAATTATCTTTATCTACTTTACCATTATCACTAGCTAAATGTTCAGTCAAAGGTTAAACATCTGAAAAACAATTTTAGTACATTTCTAGGTTAAAACTAAACTCCACAGTTCAGCGCCAACAAATATTGCTCGAAACGTTTGGGCCGAGATCTAAACTCTAATAATTGTATGATAAAGACATTTTTTCACGCTGAGCGCTCTAGGTGTCTGTCAGCTGCTGCGCTGCCCACCAGGGACAAACAGAAGCTGGTGGGTGTTGGGATGGTAAAGCACCTGAAGGGTCCGCACGGCCCACCACTGCCTGACAGGACAGCTGCTACAACAAGACGCTGTGGTGGAGTTTATTGGGAAAACAAACTAATAAATAGCCCGACCGCAAGCACTAGCCAGCTGCCTCGCACTGTCTGAAAGTCAATAAAGACCAAAAAGCAAATACGACATAGTCCTACATACTATTTAAAAGCCGTTTTCTTTTTTTAGTCTAATAACTGGCAGAGGTTAGCGTGCTAGTCTCTGTCAGCAAGGGTTCCAGTAGCAGGCGCATTAGCGCTGGCGGTGTGAGCAGGTATTGTGTTTTACAGAGCCCAGACTGCTCCTGTCATCAGGTTCCACTTTACAGTTTTAAATAACCATGACTGCGGCTCAGCCCACAGACTAGAATTTGCCTAATCAGGCCATCAATGGCCATCAACCAACACCTTTTAAATTAAATTAGCATCCTTGCTACTTGGCTATACCCGCAGGACATATCACAGGCCGAGGAGATGGAGTGTACGTGCGTTCACATTGGAAAACTTGCAGAACACCGTCTTAAAGCCCACAAGACATGCAAGCAGATCTAGCATGTGAAACACAATCCTAGACACCGCAGCCAAGTATGATAGTCAGCAGAGCGCTTTCAATATCAAGCAAACACTTTGGCATGCAAACAAACTGGCAGATCGAAAATGCAAAGCCTGCCAGACGTGTGGGAGATGAAGCTGTATGTACACAGCACGTGACTGTGGGTCTATACGCGTCAACAGACAGAAGATTTACCACATACGTTCATGTTTGAGGGTGATGGGTTTAAAATTGATGAAGAACATACTTTGACATATCAGAAAAACGAGTGAATAACGACATACACCATAACTGTGAAATATTCTGTAAAATGCTTCGTTGTAATAAAGCAGTATTCAAGTAAAACGATTTTGTCCATATGGCCACCAGGGGCAGTAAAATGAATGTGTGCTCTGCATTTACCCATCCAGTGAAGATACACACACAAGTGTGTTATGCACACAGACCCGGAGCAGTGGGCAGCCTTAAGATGTGGTGTCGGGGGTCCTGTGGATGTCAGTGTCTTGTTCAAGGACACCCAGTCATTTCCACCAGACTGGGATTCGAACCTGCGGTACAATCCAACTCCCCATTGGATAAAAAATGTCACATTTCAAGCTAAAATGACATTTTGTTGCAAAGCAGCCAAAACGGTCATGCAAACCTTTACTGCAAGCACGTTCTGGACTGTATATGCAAATTGGACTCAATGGAGATCGTGTGTGTGTATGATATATGTGGTGTGACCTACTGAGTAAATATTTTAAATAAAAGGAGTCTGAGCTGTAATCCACAATTCCCACTCACTAGCTCGAATTCATTCCAGCTGCTTAAAGCTTTGTAAAACCGTCAATTTGACAAATGAACTGTATACGGTGTGTGGAGTGTGATCGTCTGTGTGTACTTGAAGCTTTACTAAACTCACCAAGAGCAAACCGATCCTGCGAGCTCACGGACACCTTGCCAACACTTTGACCCAGAGACTCTTATTCTTTACTTTTTTGTGTCCACCATATATTTAAAAAAGCTAAATAAATTGTGTGTGTAAAATGAATCTAACGGTTCGACCACAAAAGCTTATAAAATCAACTGACGGTGAACAATATAATTTAAGCTCATTTCTGAAATAGGTTTCATTAACCAGGAATTTTTTGGGTCAAAATTGCCTAACCTAAAGCTGCTATGTTTTTATACATGTGTAGTGAAAGCACATCTGGGAACACCCCAGAAGACTTCAACCACAGAGATTTAAAATACATGTGCCAATATTTCTTTTTCTGTTTCGTGCAGCTTAAATACTTATATACCTTACATACACGAAACTGGCATGGCGCAATACGACTCACAAAAACATTGCATGCACACACACACACACACACACACACACACACACACACACATACAGACAGGTTGGGAGATTTTGGCAGCTCTATCCGAGTTCTGAGTACTTTCACACAGTCTGGCGGGTATAAATAGAGCAAGGCCTCTGGATGACTGCCCACCCTTCCTTAACTCTTAATAACCAGTGCGTCTACCCTACAGTTATGGGCCCTGAACTTCTGCTCACACGCAAACCTGTAAGAAAGCCTCTTTTCAGAAGGCTAATGCCACTGAGACAAACACACGCTAGCTTGCAAATACAGAGGATGTTGGATGTTGTTAGAAACATTACACGGGGCGATTCAGAGATTTGAACGTTTGTATGAAAGAGAGAGAGCAAAGGTGAGAGTGGGAGTAAGAGAGAAAGCGTAAAAAAAGAGAGGAAGGGAAGGAAGGAGTGAAAGAATAAAGGTGATAGAAAGCAAAACAAAGACAGAGGCAGAGACAGAAAGACAGAAATGCAGAGAGAAAGAGAGTTAGAAAATGAGTGAGTAAGAGAGAGAGTGAGAGAGAGTGTATAAAAAGAAAAGGTGTGAGAAAGAATGAGTGTGAAAGAGAGCAAAATGAAGATAGTGGCAGAGATAGGAAGACAGAAAGCTAGAAAGAGTGAAAGTAAAAATACAGAGGGGGGTGGGGGGGTAAGAGCATGAACGAGAGTGAACGAGTTAGAGAATGAGAGTGTGATAGTGAGAGTCCGAACGTAGAACAAAAGACTAAGAGCAAGAGATGCAAAATAGAGAAAAAAAAGAGAAAGAAGAAAGATGAGTTGAAGTGCATTCATTCATCTATTTTATACCGCTCACTCCACTTCTGGGTCACAGGGAGCTGGAATCTCAGCAACTCTGGGCCTAAAGCGACACACACACTTTGAATCTTTGGCCAACCAATCACTGAGCTCACACCTCAAGTCTCAAACGGGTGCTTCTTGTTGAGAGGCGACAGCACTACCCACTGCTCCAGTTTTTCATCTAAATCCACATCTACAAATGTGATTTTTTTTTTATGTCAATAGTAAAACATCACAACACATACAAATGGGCCGAGAAGAGAAGGAGAGGCCAGCAGAGAATTCAAACAGGTCTTATCTTTCTCCCCCCTTTAGTGTTCACATACCGTGCGGATACGGAATGAGGGTGTCTGGATTCAAATTCTTTCTTTCCGTCAGCATGTTTTGCTTTGCCACTGTTTTGTCTTACAGTATAACTCCTCTTCTACATCCAGCCCTGTACGGTTGTAAGTGTCTGTGTTTGCAAACGCATTCACAGATTCCTGCATTTCTTCCTGGGCATTGTAGCGAAGCTCGATGCGAGACATCGATAAGGCCTGCTTTTGTTTATGTCCTCTTTTTCCCCTTTAATTTTCTAGGCCACTTGACAATGGACAGAAATCAGCTATATCAGATAGCAGAAAAAGATCCTGTTCTGTCACCAGCACGAGAAAGGCAGAGCGGGAGAGGTGTTAGCCTGTAAAATTTTAGTGCGATTGAAATTGTTCTCACAAGTTTAAAAAATGGAGTAGAAGGTTTTTTCCAAAAAACAAAACATATGATTGTGAGGGACACTTTTTGCAGCAAATAAATACGCAGAGGTTGTTTATATGAGAGGAGAACCTGAGTGTAGGTGAATAGGACAAGTAGAGTTAAAGATAGAGGCGATGAAGGGAGGTGAGGGGGTTGGGAAGAGGTCAGAAGTTTATGGAAAGAAGTTTTTTTCCAACATGACCTTTCCCTGACACTGATGCTTCCAGAGGGAATTTGATTAAGAGAGAGATGCAAAACCAGAGAAGAGAAAGTCAAATCACCGAGCTTCATAAATCTCATTTTATGCTTTCCTCGCAATTATACTTTACAGTTGTTTTTAGAACATCTATGGCTAGAGGTGAACTTTGACCTCTGCCGCCATTCAACTCCCAGTTAGCAAACGAAGAATATGATAAAGTAAAAAAAAAGAAAAAATAAAGAAAATGAAAGTTACAGATGGGGAGGAAAGCTTTCCCAAATCGACCATTAGCTCATTTAATGAATGCAATAGTTACTTTTGAAAACATCAAAACACAGGCACAAAGCTAGAGGTTAAAATTATACTTCAAGTATGTTATCTTTTCGATGTCATTCGGACCCCATCACATCTCTCCAGCTACACCACTATGATCATACAAGATTCCGCAAACAGGAAGTGCCCATCACACCAGGTCATGAACTCAGACGTCAGGCTGGACAAAAATGGGCCTGGAAAGTCCCCCAAAAGACACCAAGACAAACAAACATTTTGGGTTAGGACTACAGGAATTATAGATTTTTAGAGTGAAATGCAAATGTGAAATGATTATAATTGTATCCAATGAAAAACCAAATCAAATCTAATATGGCCATCTAATATACAGTATTTGCAATCAGATCCACACAATTTGTCCATACAAATGCTGTGTTTATATATAAAAGAGAGAAAAAAAGTTATAAACAGAATAGCCACATATACATCGGAAAATTACACACAAGGTAAAACATTGCAAACAATTGACCAATATATGTACACATAACATAACAATGACATGCAGAATAAAAAATGTATTTAAATAAAGTATTAAAAAATATAAACACAGTATTTCCTCTGGTAATTGTTACTGTACCATGCAACTATACGGTAAAGTTACACAACCAGCAACATACTGTAACCGACTGACTTAACTTTGTATTTGTATTATGTGTCTACAAATCAAATAAAAGCAGTTTTTAGAAATGTTACCATTGCTTTCAGAGCACAAAACAAGTAGGAGGAAAGAGTTAAGAGGCTGTAGAGGCACAGCAGATCGTGACAGGAGAGACAAAAATAACGAGGAATCAAAAGCAGATTGGGGGTTTGCTGCGAAAATGAGACTACAAACTAAAATCAATGTGGTCAAACTCCTCGTACTCCCTGGTCTCTGGGGGCAAAAGATGGGTGTGATAACGATAGTCTGCTCTTTTCTTCCTTGAAATCTTCACTCTTTTGCAAGCCATATATAGACACAAGACTCCCCTTTCCTTCCAAGCGTGGGCAGAAAGAGAAAGAAATATCTCTAAAAATAAAACATCTGCTCCAGAAGCAGATCAGGTGGGAGGCAAGTCTGAATCTCCATGAAGGACAATGGGAGTAAAGCAGATCTTATGAAGAACGGATTAAGAAGAGAGAGAGCGATGAAAAAAATAATTGTGATTGGTTTGAGCATGTGTGTGTGTGGTGTTGGTGGATTTAAACAAAAAGTAATCAAACAGCAGGGCCAGCTTGCAGAATGATGAGTGTACAAAGAGAGTCAGGAGAAAAAGGCAGAGCGTGTGAGAGGAAGTGAAGGGAGGAGAAAGGGAGAAAAAGTAAGCGAGTGAGCAGCAGGCTCTGAAAAATATCATGTGTCATCACTGCGCTGCACGCTGTGCTGTTTGAAATCATAAATTATAGGCGCACACGAGCGGCGAACATGTTTCTGCTTGGCATTTCTGAAACATGAGTTATAGTAAGAGTGGGGAAATACATGGACTGAATGGATTAAAACAAATCTAAAAAAGTTGTGAAAATGAGAGGCTCGTGAAAGAAAGTGTATGAGATGTGCAGATGTGACAGGATCACATGTGTAATATGTGCAATTCAAAAGTATTACAGTGGATAACAGTATATAGAGTGACATAATAAAAAAAAAAGCATTATCTTTATAACTTTGTTTGACAAACACAAGGAACCCATTAAATTCAGAACTTGAAATGTGAACTTGTTCTTTTACAAGACCACAAGTGATTTATTTATTTATTTTTATTCTGAATATTAAATTAGACATGAAGGGGAGAATTTAATGCTTCGAGCACTAAAGATGATCCTGGGGATATTTTCCAAGCAACAAGAAATAAATGTACTCTCTCTATCCCCTCTTTTCCTTCATTCTCTCACTCCAGAGCCTCTCGTGACAGGAGTTTCCTGGAAAATAAGAAGTCCATCTGCTTTCCATTCAGGCACATAATGCGTTTCAGGAGACTAAATTACCCCCCCCCCCTCCAACACACACACACACACGCACACACGCACACACAGACACACTTTGCCTAGAACTTCACACTTAGATGTTAACATGTCTTTCCAAATATCATCGGTTGGGTTTTTACTGTCGCTCACTTGTCATTGCGTCACAGTTCGGATAAGGACAGTTTGGTAATAGTCTAATGGCTCAGACTTCAGACAGTAACAAGTTATACAATGTGGCATTTGTTACTTATTTACAAAGAATAAAAAAAAATCCAATTGTTTTAACCCAATACCCTTAACTTGCTTCCCTTTCCTGAAATGCCTCCTCATGAGGGAGGCCATTCAAAAGGAAGGCGGGGCGTTGTGTAGGCGTGTGCACTGCGAACCAATCAAAGTCCAGATTGCAGCACGTGGGGTGATTCCCCCCGCCTTAAGCTCTCACGCTACTGAAAGTGTGCGCGCTGAATCAATCAGAGACGGCAGAGTCACAGAGTCTTGTTAGACGCCTCTTTTCAAAAGTTATGTCCGGCTGAGAGTTGTTTTTACAGTCGCTGTTCGAAACTAACATTACAAGCTGGATTTACCACACGCGTCAAAGCTCAGTGTTTGAGATTTTACGTCAAAAAGCAAGGAGTTCGTTCAACCGGACCAGCCGCGACATGACCGCAACGGGTCGGCGGATTTCAGACATTTCCGCGTAGAGACTGGTCGACAAGCCGTGATTTGAATGCCTTTGCGGGGTCTTTGCTGGCTTGTGTGCTGCAGACAAGGCTTCAGTTTGCTCGCTCGGGATCATGGAGAGAAAGAGGAGGAAGAGTCTTTCGAGTTGCGCAATCCGGAGGAGAGCACGCGAACTGGACGGGTATGTAGCCGAAGCCGAACCCGTCTCACACAGATGACAGCCCCGGCATTCAAAGTGCAGGATTCTGGTGGTTTGCTTGTGGTTTTTTTTTGTTGTCCAGTTCAACTTAACATTCAGTCGATTGTTTTGGGTTATTAATTTTACGCGGAAACGCATTTCCTTTTTCATAAAACATCTCAATATTTCATTATGACCATCGCAATTTTTTATTTAACAGAAATGTTACTTGGTGGTAGCGTTATTGCTTTGTTTGATACTTTGATAGTATTAGTTATAGTGTAAAATATTTGACCTAAGTAATTGTTTCAATAATACCATTTGGAAGTAATAAACTCGTGCACAGACAATATCTGAGCATTACTAAAGCTATAATTCATTCGAATCATCCCCCAACCTAAGTAGATGAACCTAAGATCTTTGCTTGAACAAATTAATTTGTTAACCTTGAATGGGACAATATAACGTGTGTGTGTGTTTACCATAAAATTGTTGACTTAGAAATGTACAGTATGTGAGGATTATAGTTGAATTTTCATTATATGATTACATATGTTTGTGCTATAAATGTTTTATTTAATATTCTTTAATTGTAAGATTGGCAGACATATTTCTGAAGAATAATCTTTTCGCTAGGATATTTCTGTACAAATCAAGTGAAAAGGTTTAATGTAATGAGCAGATAAGGGCACTCAGCCAGCACTCAGGTTCATTTTTATGCTTTGGGCAACCGAATACATCCGCACGATCAAATATTTAATAATGGCTCCTCTGTCAGAAAAATCACTTGTATTGATCCAAACTAATACACTACAATAATTTGACAGAGACCTGAAGATTTGATCACACATGAATAGTCTTCTCACTGGCTGGAGTGGGGTAGACACACTGGACTTCTTCATCAGAAAAAATCCTGTGAACAAACATCTGAATTGTAATTAATCACCAAAAAAAAAAGAAATAGATGTAGTATTATCTGTACCAATATATACATTTACAGTACATTTGGCTGTCGAATATATTGGTCACTTAGCACCTGTGATTGGTCAATATTAGCCCCATAAATGGTCGATGTGAGCAAGTCTGGACCTATAAGTCACTGCTTCTTTTGTATTGTTTTGTGGAATTACTCTGTGGCACGTTCTGTCATGGTCTTGACCGTTCAATGAAAACAGTCTTGTGGAACTTTTCCGCCAATCTCGTATGGGCTGTCTTATCTGTCTTGGCTCTATCTTCCACCCATCCTTTAATCGCCCTAAAATCAATAGTCCCCGCATTTCCTTGGAAGATCTTGCACCATTAACCTATTTAAGGTTGTGTGAGGGGTTTCTGTGAATGCACATAAGGATGGTGAGCGTAGGATACTGAAGGTTAATGGGTCAACGCCCTTCTATTCCCTCAGGGTTGTCATGCACCAATTTGCCTTTTGTAGGGGGGGTTGTCAATCTCTCGCTCTGCCCCTGCAAAAATTACACATTTAAAGTTTACAAAGGTTCACATTGATTGACTGAAGCTGCTGAATGTGATTCATCAGCTGTCATCTGTGGTGATGCAACTACAAGACGAAGTTACGCGCTGGATTTTAGTTCTCGATACATGACAAACACCTCTGAACTGTTTTAGTTGCAGTCACGGTGAGTAATTGTTTTACATTTAAATGAGTATTTTCTTACAAAGAGCTGGTTTGTAATTCAATCTTGTGCCATCGATTGTTGTATTTTTTCCATATGCAATTATTGATTATTGAAAACAAATGTTGGTACTTAAGTGCATCTTCAGAGCCAGGCTCTCCATGCCATGCAGAATAAATACTTTTAGCCAACCTCCAGTTAACCTTGGAAACCAATAAGTACTTCTTCATCGAAGACAATGTCTGTTTCGCTGTAGAAGCCCTATGCTGTGTTGTAGGCCAGCGCTGTTCCATCTCATTTACATTTTCTCTTTTCTCGGAGAAAGTTCTTGCAGTAACATAAGTTACTCTAATTTGGAATGTGCTGATTTTTGCGGTGATTTCCAGCACTGTAGCATGCTTTATTACTGGTTTTTTATCTAAAGCTGACGCAGAATTCTCAAGCATAGTCAATTCGTAATCAATTTCCCATAAACCCATTTTGATTTATGCAGCCTTGCAATGAATTCACCAGCTCCTTATTAAAGAAAGTGAGTTTAAACATTGGCTGCGGAGTAAATCATGCCTGCTTTGGCTAAGAAAAGGAAAAGAAGAGACTCCCCTGCACCTACAGGCCACATACTAAAGCAGGTGTTCCGACCCGACAGGCGTGCGCTCGGATACTTCCTCCCTATAGTGACAGTTAACAGTCGTTTTTCCTGCCATGAGCCTAACGCCTCATCTTGACGGATCTTTCTTTAAGCCGCCCTGTTGAGTCTCTACACATTTTTCTACAATTATCTTGGTATTCTAATGATATATAAATGCCAGCGTAGCTTGAAAGTATCTAGTGTGAAAGGAACGGCTCTTCCAAGAGCGGCTGGTAATCAAGCTGGCCAAACAGAAAGAGAATGAGCTGAAAGGCCTCTTCTGTTTGTGTTTCACTCTCTCACTCTTCCCTCTCATTTCTATTTAAGTGCGTTGAACATTTCTGTTTTCACTCGTGCGTGTTTCTTAGACACCGGGTTTTTTAAATGCGTGACATTCATGATGTGTCTAGAAGATCTAATGATGTCCGCCCACTGCAGCTGTTGGGGTGAGGAGCAGGGCATCCTGGGAAAGCAACACCTACTGGCAGAAGTTGCTGGCACGGACTTGGTGCTGTTAATGTATAATACGTAGTGGAAGCGACAAACTTCGTGATGGTATTTCCTCCACACCCTTCTCAGCGGGCCAGTATCTTGAGCGGCACAGGTTTCTAAAGAGGTTTTCTTCTTGTAGCTGGACAAGTTTTCCACAACGTTTGGAATCAGATGGTTTTTTCCACTTGCGTCTTCACTTCCAAGTCAGTTTCCTGGAAACCAGCAGTGAAACTTGGATAAACGGTTACATAAACATAGAAATATGTTTCAGTGAAATGTAATAATAGCAAGCGGGGGTTTCACAAAAGCAAATTACATTTGGAAAGTATAAGGTTAATTAATTTTAAGGTTTTCTCCGATAATCCTGTTTGTCCCTAGAAGTTCCCTCAGGGTAGGGCCAAAACAAAAAACACACTCAGACGAACATCTGCTCCAGAGGCCTGTGGTTGGCAGCGCATAGGCATTTCCGCCCGCTTGCTCAACTTCATCTCTTGGGATGTAGAAGCGGAAGTGAGGCACGGAAGCAACCCATCGCGATTGATTCATCTTGGAGGTCCTGCGCTCACCGTACCTGTTCTGCCATCCCTGCATTCCACGTGTAGACCAGGTCTGCTTGAAATAGTATGATGAGCACGAGTATGAAGCTTATTACCACATCATTTTGTAGTAGTTGAGTTGATTTCCATGAGCCAGTGATTTAAATTGCTGAATGTTTTGGATTATAAGGCGCATTTTGTAGGATTTCAAGCATGCAAAGATTGTGCTTTGAATTTGTGCTCTAAACATCACAAACCTAAATGGGCTCCTTAATGTAGCTTGGCTTAGGGAAAAGAGACGAGTGAGAAATGGGATTAATGACAATTCTCCATCTCTCCTGCTGTGCCGAGATGACATTTATGATGCTTCTCCACCCTGGATAAACATTAACCTGGTCTCATTATACCCACCTCTTTAACTGTGACACACTGTTGCCTTTTGCTCAAAATCCCTCTCTCTTTTTTAGCTCTGTACTTGCTCTGTCAGAGTCTTAACCACTTCTCTTTCTACACCATCACTGCCAATGTGTACTTGATTGTGTACTAAACTTAGGAGCTATAGTTGTAAATCCTGGTGTGTGTGAGCCCTGAAGCCCCCTGTCACTGACCAGGATAACGTTTCATAGACTTAACACCAGACCACCCCGTGTCACACGCACCTTGGAATGGCAGAAATCTTCAATATTTTAGTCGCTTTTCATTCCGATATTTTGTTTTATGCCTTTGTTTTATGTCTGTTTACACACACACAAACATTCTCTCTATCTGATATACTTGCAGTAACACTTATGTATCGCAAAGAATATTATGTACTGCAAACAATTAGTTTGCTATAAAATGAAACTGCATTCCATATTTCTTTGGATACTAGTAGACTATAAATAAATCCTAAACTTTTTACAAATGTTCTGTTCTTTATCCGAGAAATTGTGCCTTTTGCCTTTTATGTAGGGAAAAAAACAGATTGACTTTATAATACGAAAAATAATTATTTGAAGATTTTTAGATCTTCAGTGAAGCAATGACCAGTAATTCGAACGCAAAAGTAATTCAAGTCATGCTGAACAGATTAGAAAATATTCAGTATTGTGGAAAAAACGAGCGCTAACAAGGCGTTTTGGCCCAAACTGTAGTTATTTTCCATGGGTATTTCTTTAAATGTGTTTGTGTAAGAAAAGAACCTCCTTCCTGGCACTTTAGCCTCCTGACCCTCAGGAGTCCCCAGCACGGAACGTTCCTACAAAGCCTCGCCAGAGTCCCGAAACATGATGCCTGGTGCGACACACACACAGCGATGTTCGTGTCTGTGAAAGAGGTCAAGCGGAGGGAAGGCTTGGGTTACAGCTGATGTGGAAGAGTCGCGTTGAGTCAGTTTACAGCCCGGATCGATTCTGATTAAACTCCCTGAGTCACTAGACCAAAGGGCAAAATCAGAGCCGACACATTCCGCCCATTAACCGTGCCAAGCGTGGCATCGCGACCCAGGCGTGCCAGTGGGTGGGCAGGGGTCAAATGATCTTCTCGGTGGGTAGAAATACATGGTTGTGTAAATGAGCCTCCTTGTAATTTTCTTGGAAATCAACTTTAACTAGAATCCGCTCATAAACAGTATTTATTGCAAATTGCGGGCTGCTTACTGCCTGTTTGGTGGAACAGTGGCGTTATTGACTTCAGGACCGTTCAGAAGAATATTACTGGCTAAACTGGAGGCCAAATACTCCCCTAGGGTTGTAGTGGACTGTTGCCGTCCCTTCCCAGAATGCACCAGTGGCATCACTGTATCAATCTACTGTATCGATTTAAGGCTGTTAAGCAAAACGAATCTTTTCCAGGGAAACAAATGTGCCTTTCATTTCTCTTCATCCGAAGCCAATGGATCGTTGTGCATCTCGCAGCACCAGGAATAACATCAAGTAATGTTACCGAACCTGATATCAGATTCAATGCTACCGAGAGATCGTTCTTGATATATTTACACTCTGAGCTTTGCAGAGTAAATAATTCTTGTCGTTTCGAATCAGACGGGAAACACTGTTTCTTGCAGTTTTTTGTAATGTATATATTTTTGCCTATAATTATTAATTAACAACACTCATTGAATTAATAATGCGTAAAAAGTAAGCGTGAAACTGATGAAAACCAGACTGGACAGAATCTGTCACGCCTGATTGGTCATTGTTTAAAGTGCAGGTAGTTGGGTTCCTGTAGATTCAGTGAACAAAAGGTCCATTTTGTCCTGAAATGTAATGATTAATGTTGTTAGAAACTTTTTCATGGCCTCCATCACATTGTTTGCCTGTCATTCAGCTTGACCGGTCCAACTACACTCCAGAGCTCTTTACTTGTCCAAACTTCCTCTAAAAGAGCTTTGAGAAGGAAGAGCCAAGTCTTTGGAATGTCCAGAAGAATCCAGCCGTCCATTGAACCCCTTTCTATGCCATAATGTCCGTCATCTGCATTGACGTCAGCAGCCCAAATCTACTTAACATTGTGATTCATTTAAGCCCGGCAGACTTTTGCTAGAAATGTACAGGAACTCGTTTCCTTTCATTAGCCCTTCAGTCGCTTCCAGGTTTGGCTACGGCGCTAACAATGGGAACGAGCAGGGGTAATTTCACTCGTTTTCATTGTCCGCCCATCGTCAGTGTTCTTGCTCAACAGACCCTTGGAGAGTTTGCGGAGTAGTTTGCTGGAACAGAAGTGCGAGATCAATATCTACCAGATGCCCATATGTTCTGTCTTTTCTGTTTTACAGGGGCAGCAAGAGGTCACAGTATCTCAGCCCACTCGCTCGACCAATAGTGCTCCCTGGTGAGTTACAGGAAGTGTGGGTGTTGCGTCTCTACTTCTTTCAGTCACTGTCGTGTCATTTGTCTCGTGTCCCTGTTGATTGACGCTACATTGTGATCTTTTGGGTTTCTATTCACTTATAAAATTAGACACGGAACTGATGGGAATCGGCGTAATGGGCGGAGTCAGGGTAAACGAATCTGATGTTTAAATTACTCTGGGAGAATGACAGGGGTTTTTTTCTACTGGTTTTGAAGTGTATGTGTGTCTGCTTTCAGTCACTGAACGACACAGGCATGCACACACACACACACACACACACACACACACACACACACACGTACACACGCAGGTTATATAGCCATAGATAATGGTATGTGGGCTAGCCAGACTGCCATGGCCTTGGGTGTGTCACTGCAATAATGAAACGGATACAAAAACCCTTTAAAAACGTGTGTGTGTGTGTGGTTACTTGTATCAGGGAATTTTTTACTTCAGAGGAAATAAATTAAGCAAGAAGCAGTACACAATAATGGTTCGCATGAAACCTTCAGCTCTTCACACACAGTGAATCCTAGGGTGAGTCGATTATCACAGATTAGACACACAAACATACGCGCTCACACACACACATACGCGCACACACACACACACACACACACACACACACACACACACACACACACACACTCTTCTTGCGCCAACTAAAAGACTCTGAAACTCTGAAGAACTTGTTTTGTCCGCCTCTGTTGGCCAGCTGTTCAGCTCTCTCAGTTCATGGGAAAAGACATTTGGTCAACACAACAGTTCACAGTTTGGCGCTAACTGCTTTTTCTGTGTAGTGGCGTTTTCTAGTCCACATGAACCGGAAAAATCCAATATATTAGTATTATTGAGGTCAAATAATTGCTTTTTTGTTTTTTATATGACGGTTCATCACGTGACCAAGAGAATCCGCAATCTCAGACGGACTTTTAACACACTGCGGTTAATTTAATTAAACAGCATCTTTATGATCCACATACTCAGACAGTGATATCACAAGTGCTGTAAAATTGATCATGCAGCACTATATATAATTACATAATGTAGCTCTTTCCCATATGGTGTGTTATAAAGATCATCTTTGAAGGAATGTAGACGCATTTAATCTCAACATTTATATCAGGCATTTAACCCTTTTTTTGCTCGCTCAATAGATGCACACACATGTGGTCAGCGTGTCAGGCCTACCCGCAAGGGCAACGCTCGGATGCTTAATAAATAAGCAGCGCTGGCAGTTAATTGGATTTAAATCAATCAGCTATTGAATAAAGTTCAGTGCTACACACATACACACACACAGCGCAGAGAATAGTGTGTAAAGATAGGCCTATGCGTTGATGAAATGCCTTTTAGATAAATGCAACTTTTAGAGACTTTTAAAAACATTTTTTTACTAGAATGCCAAAATTCCAAATTAAGAAATAACAATATGCTTAGGGGAATTATTTAAGCATATTATACGGAGTATTAATGTATTTCAATTCATTTAGTTTTGCTGATTTGGTTGAAACGATTATTGATGCTTTATTATGTAATTATGCTTAATTATGTAATTATGACATGAAGTCACGTGATATTTACACAGTATGACCATAGATTAAGGCATAATTTTCCCTTTTTTTATGGTCCTCCTTGCCTTTTTTATTTATAAATGCATTTCTTTTATTAATTTCCTGTGAATACAGGATGTAAAGAGGGTTTAGGTTTCAAAAGTGAAATGGCCAGCTTCATTTCACAAAACAGTTCTCAAAAATATGCTCAAAAACAACCTGCTTGCGTTTTAAACGAATAAATGTAATACACGTCCGCAGCGAAAACATCACAATGTAAACACAAGCCACACTAGCTTTTGTGCTTTTCCTAGAACCTCCTGGTGTTCCTTTCATTAATCCAGAATGTTTCAAACTGAGAAAACTAGACAGATTATTGTCTGCTCCTTCTAATATTTCTGCCGTTTAATCCCGTGTGACAAATTGCTTCCTGCTTTGCTGTTCCTCTGACAGGAAGTCAATTTCTAGCCGCTTGTCGGGGGCGTCTGCCGTGGACTCTGGGAAAAGAGTGGGCAGCAGTGGGTATGCTCTGCTGGTCGTTTTGATTGGACAGCGGTGGAAGAGAGCCCCTCCCCCAGACCCCGCAAGCTCATTTACACACTCGTCTACTTTCCTCGCCCTCCCTCCCTCGCTCGCTCGCTCACTCACTGTCCCAGTCCAAACCTGCGCTCCAGCTGTGACTATTAAATAAATCTCCACTTTACAGCACCAGACTCACCACCACATCTGACACATCCACCTACCGTCTGCGCAGCATCAAAGCACTTAATGCGGCCATTGTGATGAAAATAATATATCATTTATATACGGTATATTTATATATTATTATAAATGTGCAATTTATATATAATATATATGATTCTCCATTCAAACCTTTTATCGTAAAAATAATCATAATCGTATTTATAAATGTATAAATCACCATTTGAAAACTGTTTTTAACATGTCCATTTTTATTTTTAAAGTGTCTAGAGTCCAGACAGATAGTAAAACCTTTCTGGTCTGTCCTCTCGATGTGAGTCATAACGCTCTATATTTACAGTATATTCCTTAGTCGTCCATAGGATATAACGTTGCGTGTTAAAGTTTTCACGGCGTCTGCCAGATTCATCCCACCCTTTCTACCTAACAGAGACCACCACTCATCTGAGCTTTGTTGTGTGGATTAGTATGTGGGTTGTTCTCAGCCCTGAAGGGATATTTTTTGGGGGGTTTTGTGCGTGTGCGTGTGCGTGTGTGTGTGTGTAAGTGGGGATGGTAAAAATGATTTCTTGGTTCTGCTATAATACATTAACCGGTTCTGACTGGCTGTTTCCAGTTCTCCTGTGTAGGAACTCTTTCGTCTTGTGTTGCTTTTCTCATTTTCATTCTTCTCCTTCTCCTCTTTCTTGTTCTCTCCGTCTTTTCGCTGAATCTCTCTCTCACACACGTTTACTTGCTCTTTCTTCCTGTCTTTTTTCGTTCTTCTCCAATTTTCTCTTCCTCTTTTCTTGTTCTGTTTCTTATTTCTCTCTTTCCCCTTTTTGCTTTGTCTCTCTCTCCCTCTCTCTTACTTTCTTGCTATCTCTCTTGCTCTTTTTTTTTTTACTTGCTCTGTCTCACTTCCTCTCCATTGCTTTCTTCCTTACTTGCTATTTCTTTCCCTCTCTCCATCATGCTGTTTTTGGTACTCTATCATTCACATGGATGGTTGTAAACTTTTGGCTCTTGGGTTTAAATGTAAAATTAGAGAGTGATGCAAATCCATAGTGATGTACCACAGCATCTCCATTACCCACAAAATGACACACTCTTGTAAACAAGCCTGTAAATAAATGTACATGGCATTAATACATTTCGAGAATATTATGCGAAGGATATTTCTTGTCTCTAACACGTGGATGTCGTCATCATACCAGAGGTCAATGCTTATAATAATCACAGTCAGATTGGCTCTGTGGGTGTGTTGACGTGTGTAAAAAGTACATGTCCGTGTATCATAAAATGTACAACAATGTTTATAATTTTCCTGCTCAAACCCTTAAAGTAAATATTGAGGAGTGGAAACTGCCATTCCACGCGATCCTGTCTCGCTGAATGAAGAGATAATGAAGAACAAATGGAGCTCTGGCTTCAAATCAAGAACAGCTCCAGCAAAGTAACGTCACATTCAGTTCCTTTGCTTGTGTTTCCTTTGTTTTCTTCAAGGTTCATGTGAACCGTGCGTTCTTTTATATCATTGACTGGGGTGTAACGAAACACTTGAATCATGATACATGTTATATTGCGTCAAAGTGTCATGATATACGATGTACGTTTAAGATAAAGTGTAAAAGCAAAGCACGTGGGCACACTTAATTTATTTTGTGTTTTTAAAGTTTGGTCAGTATGTTTTTCTATTATTTTGTGTTGTGTTTTTCAAGTTGCATTTTTTAACGGAGCAGCAAAGCTTTACAATAAATACAAAGTGTTTTTTTAATTGCCTTTGCAAAAGTTGAGTGGAATAAACATGCATTTTATTTACTTGACTGATGACATTGTCACTTTTAGTCCAGTTTGATCACATACTTGATCAGATGCTGTTGATAATAGCAAAAAATGCTACCGTTATGAGCATTCCGCTATTGTTTTTAGCCGCGCTGCTGATGTTTTACTTTGATTTCTTTTAATGTTTTTTTTTTTTGTTGATTTGATTAGATTAAATGCATAATGCCTCTATAATGGCTGACAGTGTTTCTTGCAAAGCGTCTGCTCTAGCGTGTTTTTTGCCAGGCCAAAAAATTAATAGTAAAAGTAAATCATGCAGAAATACCCCGTCTCTCCACAATATCTTTGCACAATATCATCTACAAAAAATCTTTGTATGAATGTTATACTTCAATATTAGTCATTTATACAAAAAGTAGTTTATCTTAAAACGTTATACTTTCAAAAATGTAGTAACATGTAATATTATTGCACCACTTATTAATCCCATATTATTTTATGGTTAATATATATAGGATAAAATATCACAAGGTGTAAAAAGTCTCATACTTTTTCCTTTTATGTAACAAACTGCAAAACTCTTCTCAATATTTCACAACTTCTGGCTTTTTCACTGATCTGGTCTCTGTGATTCTGCCACTGTTGTTAATTCCCCCCAGACTCACCCCTCCTGTCTTCCCATTTCTCCCTTTGCGTGCAAGTGTCCTTGGCGTCTCTTAGTCACATTTATTTTCAGTGGTTTCCCCGGCTGCCAGACCGATAAAGCACTGCCCGCTTAGCCATAGTGTTGGATGCCGTCTGTGCGCTGGTGCACACGTGAAGAGCTTTATGTTATACTGGTGTCAGAAGTGGGGTGTTGACCCTAACCTACCGAGTGCTGTGTGTGTGTGTGTGTGTGTGTGTGTGTGTGTGTGTGTGTGTGTGTGTGTGTGCGCGCGCGCCTACAGTAGAGGCATTGCTGACATGTGCGTATTTATTTGTTGTCACAGTCCATCGTGTGTTCCTGAAGAGAAGAGGAACCTCATCACTCTGAAGACGAAGATGCAGATAGATGAAGAACCTGAGGTGCTTGTGAAGGGTGAGCACAAACATCGTCTTTATTCCACTTTTAAGCACAGTTACTTTTTGTTATATATATGTTTATTGCATGACAAATAATTAAGTACAATTTTATCACTGTTAGTTTTTGTTTTACTGAATTATTAATTATGTGTCAAGCTATAATTATATTAAGTAGTATATATGGTAATCACTATTAGTTTTTTATTATATATTATTTGCATGACATATTTAATAATTGAATGTAAAATAATTTAATCACTGTTACTTTTTGTCATTTATACTAAATATATATATAATTATAATTATATACATTTATATTTAATAAACAATAGAATAGCAATAAAATATACATTTTATACTCCTTTTTCCTGTTTTTGGATGAGTATATTACACTTTATTATTAATTATAGAAAAGTATAATTTAATACTGCCTTTTTGTACAGATAATTTTAAAATCATACATGCTAATGTACATATTATCTCAGTTAGTTTCTTTCCCAAACAAGATAGCGTTCTATTATTTCAATGAGCAGTTAACGGTTTTGTACTGTAATAACAAATGTACGTCTGGATGCTAGTGCTGCAGTGTACGAATATTTTATCACACGAAACGAGTAATAATAAACATGAGTAATATTAGAGGGGTCCAAATACTCCGCCAGTCTGTCTCATGCTGGTACACACGCACACGCACACGCACACACAAACACACACACACACACACACACACACACACACACACACACACACACTCACACACTCAAGTATTGTGTGTCAGCAAGGAACAGTAGAAAAAGGTCTCCTGCTCAATGAGAAAAAAAATTTTTATATGGGTTTTATCACAAAGTTCTTTTCCAACAAACCTTTTCTTGATTATTGGCTCTGATACAGATTCTTTCAAATGTCTCGAAGGAGATTTTATCCCCAGCTTGACCTGAACCCAACCTGGTATTAAGTCTGCTGTGTGCAGTGGTTTGGTACGATGGTCTCGGCTGGGTGTGGGCGCCTGGGGTCAGACTTTTCTCTGAGTACTCCTAGAACTTTCGAAGTTGGACTTTTATATTCTTGTGCAACCAATCTGTCACAATATTTTTTTTGTGTTGTAATCCGTTGTTTTTCCGGGTTTTTCCTCAGGCTGGCTGCTGCGGGATGTGCAGGGAGGTTGGCTCAGGCAGAGGAGGTTCTGGTTTGTGTTGACGTCCGACTCGCTGGACTACTACAGCGGGCCAAACCGAGACGCTCGGCGGCTGGGAACCCTCGTCCTCACCTCGCTTTGCTCTGTGCTCTGGCCTGACAAGCACACCTACAAACAGACAGGTAACACAAAGCGTCCTCAGAAACGTGCATAATATCCCCTTACCGACTGAAAGATGGAACGACAGAAGGCCACGACACTGTAGCTGTTGTTGGCATTTGCACGATTCGTTTTTTCTCATATAAAGACTTTGATTGAAGATATGAAGCAGAGGATTGTTCGGGGAGTCCAAAAGAGCCAAGAGAAAAGCGAAGGCGAACAAATGAGAGTCTTTGTTGTCTGGAGGGATGGCGGAGAATGACCAGACAGGCTGAAAGGCTTAGTCATGCCGAATCCAGCGTGTGTGTTGAAATGGCGCGGGCTTTAGTTCTGAATTACACGCACGGAAGTCTCTCAAAAAAGCCCAGAAGGTTCTGAACCGGCGTCCCAGATTGGCGTCGAGGGACTTTCCCAGATGACTCTTCGTGTTTGTCTTTCTGTGCAAGGCCAGGGGTCGATCGGTTTGTTGTATACGCTGGAAAATGTCGTGTACTGAAGAACGGTTGTAAAGAGTGAAATCTTTTAAATGGACACGTTAGCGACGCATAATTGGCTTCTTTACAAAAAGCACTTTCACGGTTTATAAAACACAAATCTGTTCCTGGAAAGTTGTAAAAATTGGATCAATTGTGACAAAATAAATCCCAAGTTTTTCAAAGCGTCTCTGGACGGGTACGAGGGTAATAGCACGATTCTCACGGCGCATTCCACAATATTTCATGGGCTGAATATGATTTGCTTGCAGAACTGGAGTGTAGTCGATTAGTTTTGTTTATTGCACGTTGTTGAGACAAAAGCTTCATTCTTTTGGTTGCCAAAGTTAACAACAGGAAAGAAATGAGAGATTGTAAAAAACCTCATTAAAGAGCCAGAACCTGGATTTCACAGGCAGCACGTGAAGATTGAGGTTGCCAGAGTCCAACAGTTTTTGCGTGGACTTTAATCAGAAACATTGACTCGTCTCTGTGCACACAAAAGGAAGTGCTTTTAATAAAGCTGTACAACGGCTCGCCAATATTCAGTTTCTGTTCCTATCATCTTCCAGGCTGTCATTTTTCATCTTCACATTTTTCATTTTCATTAATATCATTTTCCTTTTTACAACGTGTTCAACTTTGTTCATCATTTTTCCGCCATAGACTTCGAGTTGGAATCAAGCGTTGACAATTTGCCACTGTTCATTAATTTCTTAAACGTGCATCCTCTTTTCATCTTCTCTTATCTTTCAAATTGTTTTTAAAAGTGTATTCGACTTTTCTTTTTTTCTCCCCCGTTCACTTTAAACGGAATTCATCATCCAGCTTCTTTGCAATGGCTTCTTGTCTCATCGTCATTGATCGTAGAAATGTCTGTAATGTCACTTTATCTGGGTCTAGAGACTTTCATCTTCATATTTTCATACCTTCATATCTGTTAAACCTTAATGTTCGGGATACGTTTTTCATCGTCTCCACTAGTCTCGATTGAGCCTCTAAGAGCCACTTTATCAACATTTATCACATTTCCTTGTTTCTAATTGTATCAACTTTTATCTTTTTTTACATTGATAATCGAAATCTAGGAAAATGTGTTTAGTGTTGTGATGGGACCTATGGATATGCACTTGATCTCATTTAGATCCCTGTTCCGTGACGTACAGCACTGCTTTTGCGTGGCAGGTTACTGGAGTCTGACAGTGTATGGCAGGAAACACTGCTACCGTCTTTTCACCAAGCACTACAACGAGGCGGTGCACTGGGCCTGTGCCGTGCAGAAAGTCATCGACAGCAAAGCACCGGTGGAGACGCCAACACAGCACCTTATACAGGACATCGAGGTGAGAGAACTGTTCTACAGACACGCTCAAGATGGCACACATACACAGACTGCCCACACGCTGCCCACTGTCGTCTCTCCCGCCCCACTAAATTATTCTTGGTTTGTTGGCTAGTGATTTTACACATATAGCTGTGCTCCTCTGGATCCCGTGTCTCTGAAAATAGTGTGTAAGCCTCTAGAGTTCGAGCACCTCTTCAGAATAACTGTGTTGTTGTGATGTAATGCCGTCTCTCTTATAGCGATCAGTATTATTAGGATGCTAGTTGCTAGCCCACAGAACTTTCCGGAATCCCAGTGAGGTCACATGGACACCGACGGGCAGAAAATGAAACGGGCATGTTTGAAAACCGAAATTAGCTTTTGTTTAGTTATATTAAGTTTGCCATATTTATTTAAATTAGCCATACATTTAATTTTACATTAATATACTTCAGCAGGACGTGAGTCAATGTGTATGATTTATTAAATTACTTGTATAATTTACAGTCACAACGACACGATTCCATTACTTATGACAGACCTGAACATTACTCTAGTAATACGATCTATTACTATCTTATGATTTATATTTAAATTCCATATATCTGACATATTTGATTTGTGTATGTATCATGCCAGATGATAGCACGCCATAACAACAAGTAACATTACGGATTGATTTCTGGACGGTTTTTGACTTTGGGATCGCATTTTTATAACCTCTGCCTTATAAATGTTTATTGTTTATAGGAGAATAAATTCAATCCTGAGGTTGTTGAACACATCTATAAACAAAACCCCATCCTGAGGTACACGCAGAGTCCACTCTACGCCCCACTGCTGCCTTTCTCTTACGGGAGTCTCCATCATGCTCGTAAGTCAAGCACGCAAAAGCACGTCGAGAACATCTGTGGAGTCGTTCAACACCTTCTCTCCTCCTGCAGATATGGCCAGTAAAGGCTACACCTCCATCCGAGAGGAGGCTGTGAGGTTATTCAACTCTCTTCAGCAGTTAGAGTCGGCCCACGAGCCCATTCCTCTCATCCAGGGAATCCTCCAGACCGGCCTTGACCTCCGACCCCTGCGTGATGAACTCTACTGCCAGCTGATCAAGCAGACCAGCGAGACGCACACAAGCGGGCAGACGCAGCCTAATCCTCGTCTGCGCTACTGGCAGCTTCTCACCTGCATGAGCTGCACCTTCCTGCCCAGCTGCAGCATCCTCAGATATTTGCGCTTCCACCTGAAAAGGTCAGAATATGATGGATGAAGTTCTCAATCTATGAATATGGCACTGTACATTGAACAACAAATCTTACAAACCGTTTTGGTGCTAATTATGCCAAAGATTATCCCCCCTTTAGAAGGTTGTAGAGATTTTAAGTGTTAATAGTTTTTTTTTCTCACAACAATTGTGATGATTAGTTTAGCATAAGCTCTCTTAAATGGAGATAAGCTTTAACCATTTAGGGCTTCAAATGTAATTAGGATACTTTTGGTTAAATTGTATACAGTTTTTAATAGGTAACGAATGAAGCAACATTAAAATTGGACTGCAATAGTCATACTTTTTTTTTTCTTCTGAGTAATCTGACAGCTGCGTCTGAACTGTGTGAAGTTTATCTACCAGCAGAACAGAGAATCTACTAATAGTGGAGTAATTTTGTGGAGTATTTGTGCATCAGCATGTACTCACACGACCGACTCTGGTCCTGTGATTCAGCATGTTGAACATAATCATCTGCTTGACGTTAAGTGGATTTGGAAGAAGAATTTGGTTTGTTTCCCTCAAGGACTTTAGGAATAGTCTGATGCTTTCTGTGTCTCATGGCTAATTGGGACTGAACGTACTGCCAGGCCCAGAGGACATGCAGAAAGGCCGGCGTGATAAACGATGGTGTTTTGACCAGGTAGCTTTTATTAAAGGTGGTTTAAGATCCAGAATTTTCTGTTTCTCCGCAGGTGCCCAAACTCTTCCCACGTGTGTTTACTTAACACAGTTGACACCTACGTCATCTGTGCGATTACCAAATGAGTGACACTTCATATCTCGAATACACAAGCCAAGCCTTGAATGGAAATTCTCTCGGTTTGCCCATTAATGTCATTTTCATGTGTTTCTTGTGTGGCAGGGCGCAGAGCTCGTGTGTGGATTCAGAGATCGAGAGCTACGCGTCCTTCATAGCCCAGGCTCTTGAGAAGACGCGTGGTCGAGAGTGCGTTCCCTCGTGGGAAGAGATCCAAGGCCTGATGGGAAGGCAGGAGATATTGTGTACTGTGCACTACCCCGGGCCAGGTTGTTGCCAGATATCAATCACCTCTCACACTACAGCTAATGAGGTAGTGTTTTAAATTTAAATAAAAGTAAATGTGTTTTTGCATCACATGAACATGCATCCATGTATTTTATGTGTATGAACTAGTGACGTCCCAATCACATTTTTTGCGCGTTTATTACTAATAGTCAGTTAATATTTAGCCTGGCATTTCAAAACACATGCAAAAACACAAGCACACACACACACACACACACACACACACACACACACACACACACACACACACACAGTCACACATGTTCACAAAACATTCTTTCTCTGAAACATAAAACACAAATTCAAAACACACTTTTAACACATACACAGACCCTCAAAACATGCTCACACACATTCAAAGCAGTGAAAACGCATACACTCAAACCACTCAAATCACACACATCCAAATATGTCTTATTAAACACACACACACTTGCAGTTTTTTCCAGACTGGAGGAAATCTCTCTTCTTTAGAAGCGTCTCGCTCCTTGTATTTTATTTTTGAACTGGCTGCAATGTTGAATTCCTTTTAAATCCTTCTGTTTTATCTTGGTCTTATCGCCATGAAGCGATAGTCTCGCCCCGAGTCTCTCACGAGTCTCCGCCCCTTTTTAAGTGGAAAGATCGTTTACGTCAAACTTTTCCTGTATTGTCGGATTTGATGAATATCGATTAATCTGTTTGTTTGGCATCAGCATTTGTATTTCATTCATTTCTTTACTTCAGGCAATTTAGAAACAATAAGACATAAAGTTCCCCACAAAACAAAGCATCTGCCTGAGGTTCATGATTTATGATTGTGGTTTTAAAACTGGTACTGGCTTCTGATGGGCGATCTTTTATCTGCCAAAATCAGCTGTTTTGGGACCAAATCCAATCCAGCGAAATTGGAGTGGGACATTCGTAAAGTGCCATATGTTTATGATCTTGCTCTTTTTTTTTTTTTCCCAGGTGGTGAAGAAGATGGCAGAACGCCTCGGGCTGCAGGACAGCCGGAACACGTTTGCTCTCTTTGAGCAGAATGCATGCTGGGAGAAAGCAGTCGGTGGCAGCACCATCATCGCTGATGTCATCACCAGATTTGAAAAGTAAGTGATTTCTGATTGTGGGCGAGATAGTACATTTGTATCCATCAAATTAGACGTAGCTATAATTTAAGTTGCTCTGAAATAGAAGACCTAACCTAAATAATAAGACCTAGTGAGGAGCTGCAAACATATTAACATGGAGTTTTAGGAAAAAGTATATTGGATATTGCTTTAAATAATATGAATAATCTTTATCTGCCACGTAAATTACTACCATTTTTAAAACTGAAGGTTTCAATAGCTTATTCGTGTCATCTCCTATGGTCTGGCTCATTTTTTAGCTTACGTTTTGAAAATATAATGACGAATTGACTATTTGACTAAATATCAAAATTCTCATTTTTTTATTCTAAAGAATATTTAAATTTATAAGAACAATCTATTTTCCCTTCTGGAGCAAGATTCATAGTGATTGGCTCCAGCTCCCCGTTACCCAGAAATGGAAGGAAGTGTTTAATAGCTGAATAAATGAGTTTCAGGAACGGGGTACTGCGCATTTAAAAAATCTCAAATGAACGCCTGGGGAGAATCTCTCTTCTGTAAAGCTTCTTACAGCACAGTTATTGGTTTTAGACGTTCATATCTTCACTTTCCACTCACTTCATCATGCTCAACTAAACCTCCTGACTCCCACACGCAGAAACGTACTGTGGGATTAGACAAGCCACTCTTTGTTGGTTTTAATGTCCCAGCAGCCATCTCAAGGTGAGACTGATGTCATCAGCAGGACCCGAAGGCGAGATAAGCAAATCCTGTCAGGATTCCCGGCATCTGTTTCATTCTCGGAAAGGCTTTTGTGTCGGTGTGTGTGTGTGTGTTTTTACATGTTTCAATGCCAAATGTTCTCAGAAGGCACACACGTTTCGCCTCTCACACACATATCTGTGTGTACAACACACACACAGCCAAAAGACTCGTTCGTGCAAAACTGCACATGCAGCAAAATCGGCGAATGAATCAGGGTGAGTCATGTGACTTTGCTCCGTCAGGGTGAGATCAGTTGTGCGGAATAGGGAGTGTTGGTGGATTCCACTCGCCTTCTCAACTAGCTTAATGTGTTACATTTAAATTTATTAAAATTTTCAAAAGTTTTGGAATTCATAACTTAATTGAACTTGAATAAAGCTTCAAATAACGATTGTATTAATTTAAAAGGACCTATTTTATCTAAAAGGATTGTTGTGTATTTACTTTGCACGTTGTTTTGCATTTACGTACATATGGTATTGTACAAATTATAACACTATTATAAATTGTTCTGATGTCTAAATGATTATAAAACCTCAATGTTTTTACAGCTAATTTTAGTTTTTAATTAAAATAATTTATATTTTATATTGTTATATTACTGTAAGTTTATATATAGTATACAATACTAATTGTGTACCTTTTTGATATTTAAATCCTTAAAATAATTGTTTAAAATTTCTTAAAATGATTTACGAATTAAATTTTCTCTTAAACAAATTTCCGTCTGTCTGCAGTTTGTCCTCTAAAGATCAAGATTGCCAGTGGCGGCTCTGCTTCAAACTCTACTGCCTGTTGGACACGGACAACATCAGCACGGACAGCATCGAGTATCTCTTCCTCTACGAGCAGGTAAACCTCACAGGACGAGAAGAAATTATCGACTAGACGATTCACTGGATGAATTATGTCAGGAGAGAAAGTAAACAACACTGAACAAAGAACAGGAATGACCTTGAACAGACCTTGAAAAGTGAGCTGGACTGTGTTTGAACAGAAAGAGCTGCACGTGGAGGTCTAGAATAAAAGTCCTTCCTTCTGGTTAAATAAACTGGTTCAAGAACTTGACTGATGCCAACTTAGTTTTGAAGCGTCTGAAATGTTGTATTAATATCAGGCAAATTATTTACTCATTTACAATATTCATTGTAAAATAATACAAATTCCATCAATTGCAACATCAACAACAGGAAACGCACAAAAGTTTGTCTAGGAGAATAAAACAAAGCCAAATCTAAATGTACTTGTTCCAACAAAATGAAACGCTGCAAGAAAGCGTCATGACTATCTCGTCCACGCAGAAGTTTTGATTCACCAAACAACCAGAAAACAAAACTCCAAAACAACAGAAATAACTGTGTGACGACATTTGACTGCCCAGAGTCCACTGGATTTGCTTTGAAAGATCTTGGAAAGTGATTGAAACATTTAAATAAAAAAAAAATGCACTTTGGACAAATTTAAAAAAAAATTGAACACCGAACCTTTCTCTTTTATAAACAAGTTATGTGCATGATTTAGTTGTTTGATTAGTGTAGAACTTGTATCTGAGCAGTTCCGTTTTGTTTTTTATTTGGCTTTTTTTTTTATTCATCACGGTTTATTTTAATTTGGCACCAGATTCGATCACTTGAATTAAATTCGATCACTTGAATTTGGCACGGTCACTTGAATTAAAGTACCTTACTGTAATACGTACTCCATTATAATTAACAAGTCACCAATTCCAAGAAGACTTGAGTAAAAGTTGTAAAGTTATTGAGTTTTAAATAAACGTAAGCATTTTACTCATACTGAATTTAGTCTCAAAAACCACTGAGAAATGCGAAAAACAAGAAGCTCTTTATTTAGGTTTTATTTTCTAACAAGTATAGAAATAAAAATTACACCTCAATGTTTCAAAAACAACAAAAAAGTGCAACCGCTAGTTCGCAATCACGTGAATTAGCTCATAAATAGTATCCAGTACCTTCAGAATGCTGCAGATTGCGAGGTCATCTCAAATTAACCATGGTGTACACATTTGTTTATAAACATTTTTAACTTCACATTAACCAAAAAAATACCAAAAATAAAGTAACAAAGTCAATTTACGTATTAAGTACTTAAGTACTTCACACCACGGCAGAATTGGAATAGGAGTCGCTCAAACTCAAATTTCTGCCAACATCTGTTTGAAACATGGCGCACAGTCACATGCAAGTGGGGTGGAGATGATAAAAACGAGGGATTTTCCAGTTATCCCGTGTGTGTGTGTGTGTGTGTGTGTGTGTTTTGTGGACGAATGAATGTGTAACTTCACCAGTCGATGGAGAAGGACACACGCTGACAAAGCAAACTAACTGTGTAAACCTTCCCCTCCCTCTCTTTCGCTCCGGCAGTGTCATGAAATGGTGGTGCGGGGGCAGCTGCCCGCCTGCGAGGACGACCTCCTGTCCCTGGCAGCGCTGAGACTGCAATGCCTGCTGGGAGATTTCAGTGCACTGTCTCCTTACCCGCCCTTGGAGCAGCTCTTTCCGGCTGAGATGGTGGAGGCCCGGGCTCTTCTGGCTCCTGTGGATCCACCCGGCTGCCCTTCCTTCCCCGGGGGTCTGCTGGCGGGGACTTTGTGGGGACACAAGCGGCGTCAGGAACAGGACCAGAGGCTGCGGGCCAGGCTGAGAGAAGAGGGCGCCGTGGTGATGTCGGCCATCTTGGAACATTGGAAAGCTCTGCTTGGTTACAGCCGTGGAGACAGCATGGCCGCCTACCTGGCTATCGCCCGACAGTGGTCAGGGTTCGGCTGCACGCTTTATGAAGTGGACTTCTACATAGTGAGTGGACCATCATCTCTGGAGTTTCTTTTTGACCGCAGCGTTTTCGCTGAATCTCTTTGTCTTTTAGAGTTCTACAGGAAGCTTCTCTCAGAGGCTGTGGCTGGGCGTGGCTGCTTCCTGTGTGTCTCTGTATCGCCAGGGCGAGGCGGAAGCGCTGGAGTCTCTGCCGGTCAGTCAGATCTGTTCCTATGGCGTCTCCGACAGCAACACTTTCAGGATCAGCGCTGGGGACCGGGACCTGCTCTTTGAAACCACCAAGGTAAAGACCCCTGAGGTCCACATGTTATTCAAGCATTTTTATATATTATAACTCTATTTATCACCAACCATGACTTTTTTTTTTTTTTAATGATTAACTGATGTACAGAACAAAACAAAGCGGTGTTAACCTTTATCAAAGAATTGCTACACCTTGTGTCTATCTTTTTTGAGTCATTTGGCCGACGCCAAAGCGACTTGCAAAATGAGGAGCGATAAAAGCAAATTGTTATAATAGGAAACAGTAATTGAAGAAATATCAGTACAACTAGACAGAAGGTCAAGACTGTCAGTGAACACCGATAAGGTTTCTTTTTTTGTTTCTTATGAGTTGGTTAAGACGATAGAGCTCAAAAAATCTAGAGATTTTAATCCTCATTGGGATTAAAGCGGCATTTGTTCTTTGAAGGTCGATGACGAGAGGAAGAATAGACCAGATTGTCGAGGTCAAAGTTTTAACTGGATCCTAACAGCAACTGGTAGCCAGTGTAAAGAGACAAGCAGTGCAGTGAAACTCCAGAAACAGTTTGTCTTAAATTAATAGTTAATAGTATTTTAAAGACAAACCATTTATTGCCAGATGCCACAGGCCGGGTTAATGCTAAAATTTGGCCACAATTTTTTTTTCCGAGTACGACAAAAGCTTTTTCAGTTCATTTGTCTTTGGAAAATCCATTATATTCTTCACCTTTGTTATCACAATCAGTTTAATCACAATACGTTTATACAAAGTGCACTGGATTAAAGCTTCAGCCAATTTTTGAAAAGTAAATGAGAAATTTAAATGCGTTTTGAATAGTATGATTTTTTTTTTTAAATACTAGGTCTTTTTACATTATCAATTTGTGGAAGATGCTATTTTTGTTCACGTTCCGTTTAATCTTCAACAGTGAAAAGTCTACTTGTCGATATTCTGGTTCGTCCTGGGTTTCATGTCAGACTGTGATAGAGAGCTCTGCAGAATAAGATAAGGTCCGACCAGCTGTGACCGAGTATGCGCGCACACACACACACACAGATATGTGAGGGAACCGGCATTTCTTCATCATTAGTAGCATGTTCACGCCCGTCTGACGCGTCTCTTGAGTTTTTTTAATGCCAAACCTCATGACTTTACCTCAGCCTGATGCGTGATTAAACACTCTCTCTTTCTCTCTCTCTCTCTCTTTCTTTCTCTCTCTCTCTCTCTCTCTCAGCTGACTGAGATCATGCAGCTGATGAATGCTTACTTCAGTGCCACTCGTCGCCAGCTAAGCAAAGACGACTGCCTCACCATAGAAACCAACCCTAAGCTCCGCCCCTCGCTGTTTGAACTTCCCTCTCATCCCGTCTGAGACGGGCCCGCACACGCTCACACTCTGATTGAAAAGCAAATATATGCAGAAGCAAAGCAGACTTGTTGCTTTCCTGGAGCACCGAGAGGAGATCCAGGACGATGCCCGAGGAGGACAAACTGAACCTGGCAGATAGATGGTGTCCTGGAGACACACACAGCCAATCGGGTTGTGGGACTCGACGTGGACCCTCCAAAAGACCACCAACTATGTGACATTACATGTGATTTGATTTGAACTATTGCAAAGATTGTTTTAAACTTTTAATTCAAATAGACAGAGATGTGTTAAATCATACATCTTGACAAAAAACGCATCAAGGAAATGATGGAACACAAATAGTGACACACAAACACAGATTTTGCTTTGCTTGACATATTTGTCTCTGGATTTTTGGACTAACTTCAAGACTTCATTCATCTAGTTCAGAACTTTTCATTACCAAACCAACGGACGTCTAGATCATCTGAATGATACGATCTTCAGGTCTGGTTGAAGTTGTGCAGATATCATTTAAGTCATTGACTTTTCGAGAGCAAGAGAGAAACGGAGGGATTACATTTCCACCAGAGCCTAATCTGTAGCCCACGTGCTTAGTTGTGAGGTGTTAGCTTCGTGGCTAACGGCTAACGATCCTCATCGCTGATGTTCTTCTTTGTGTTTGATTCTTTCTGCTAGTTTTATTTATGGCTGTAAGCATTGTACGGTAGTGAGTCTTTTTTTACTTTTATATTATCTTTCGTACCAAATGTGTAATTTAGTGCTTGCATTTACGTAAATACAAAAACAAAACGTAGCTAAAGTAGAATGAACGCTACTTTCCTTTGACCCGTGATGCGCACAAGCTTCCTCTCGGGCTGTAATAACCACATGTGGCCTGCGTTCACGTAGCTCAAGGTGTGACTCAATTGTACCAAAAATGATCCCCATTTAAAGGCACATGGACCAAATATCTAGCGGTAGATGGGTTTGTTTTGTTTTAAATGTAGTAAAGCGTTTTTTACCCTTTTAATGACTGCCAATCGTTTGCCGAAGCAATAAATCCTGCCCGTTTGGCTTCGAGTCCGAGCCAAATCTTAATATTGAGCTTCGGGTCGCCATCCCAGGAGCCACGAGTGCCTGTCTGTACAATCTGTGTAGTTCTTACAATGGTTTGCTCGTGTAAACGATGCTGAAAGGTGGTCAGATCTTGATGCAGGACAACTGTTTTTCCGTCACCTTGCGGCTGCGGGCGGCTCTGCCTCACACACACTGATTCTCTGACGCTTTCTGTGTTTCTATGCCGCATGGTACCACACGTAACAGCCTGTTGCACTATTGTTTGTACAGCTAACGTAAATGTGCAATAATACAAGATGATGAATACTGTATGTAATAAAGAAAAGCAGCACTACCGCATCACTCAAGCGTTCTTTTGTTTGTACAACTTTGCAGTATTTCCCGATGATTTCTCTGAAACTGAGGTGAGCACTGATTGGTTCACTTCCTTAATTATGCATACTTGGGTGCTCAAAATATAATTACATTTGGAAAGTAGAATTTGTGTTGAATTGTGAACTTCTGGCTTTTAACAGTCAATTTGCAAACTGACCATTTTCTGTGGCGTATGATTTTATTGGCTCTATAAAAAAAAATAAAGAAACTTTATCCAAGAAGCAACACTTGGCAGTGGCTAAGCAACACTGGAAGAGGTTAAAATTAATTGCACAAATTAAATACAAGAACATGGGAAACTGTTCTCTGTCTGTTCACAACTTACCACAACAGTGTGACGCCCATATATGAACATAGTAAGTGTAATCATAGCACCACCTACTCAATATATACTACGTTTAGAAATTATATTTAGCTGATATCTGGTTTTTATCTATTATTCTATCTGTATATAAAAATTGTCAATACAAAAGTCTATCAAAATATACCAAAAAGCTATACCAAGACAAAATATGATACTAAGACAGTATGTCCTTATGGGAAAAAAAAAATTTAATGCCTTAGTATATAGCCTTATGTACATTGCCGTAACTGTCTGCATTTGTGGTCCAGTGGTAGTGAATTAGACATTGTGTACAAGACTGGTTCAAATCTCCCTATGTCTCCCAAATCTCTTATGACAATTAATTTGTGTATAATCTTAGGATAAAATTTTATGTCTTTTAGTATTGCCTTATGTCTTAGTATAGCACTATATAATGTTTTTGTCTTATGACACATTTTATGTCTTAGTATAGCCTTATGACAACATTTTTAATGTGTTAGTATAGTCTTATGACAATTTTTTTTGTCTTAGTATAGCCTTATGACAAATTATTTATGTCTTAGTATAGCCTTATGACAACATTTTTAATGTCTTAGTATAGTCTTATGACGAATATTTTATGTCTTAGTATAGCATTATGACAACATTTTTATGTCTTAGTATAGCCTTATGACTTTTTTTTTGTCTTAGTATAGCCTTATGACAACTTTTTAATTGTCTTAGTATAATCTTATGACGAATTATTTATGTCTTAGTATAGCCTTATGACAAGTTTTTTTTATGTCTTAGTATAGCCTTATGACAACATTTTTAATGTATTAGTATAGTCTAATGACAAAAATTTTTATGTCTTAGTATAGTCTTATGACATTTTTTTTTTGACTTTTTTTTTGTCTTAGTATAGCCTTATGACAACATTTTACATGTCTTAGTATAGCATTATGACACTTTTTATGTCTTAGATGGCAAATTTTTGTATGTCTTAGTATAGCCTTATGATGAATTATTTATGTCTTAGTATAGCCTTATGACAACATTTTTATGTCTTAGTATAGCATTATGACACATTTTTTTTATGTCTTAGTATAGCCTTATTTCAAATTTTTGTATGTCTTATATCCTTATGGCAATTTTTTTTCATGTCTTAGTATGGCCTTATGACAACTTTTTATATGTCTTAGTATAGTCTTATGATGAATTATTTATGTCTTAGTATAGCCTTATGACAAATTTTTTTTATGTCTTAGTGTAGCATTATGGCAATTTTTTTTATGTCTTAGTATAGCCTTATGACAACATTTTAAATGTCTTAATATAGTCTTATGACAAAATTTTTTATGTCTTAGTATAGCCTTATGACAATTTTTTGTATGTCGTTGTATAGGATTATGACACATTTTTTTTATGTCTTAGTATAGCCTTATTTCAAATTTTTGTATGTCTTATATCCTTATGGCAATTTTTTTTTATGGCTTAGTATGGCCTTATGACAACTTTTTATATGTCTTAGTATAGTCTTATGATGAATTATTTATGTCTTAGTATAGCCTTATGACACATTTTTTTATGTCTTAGTGTAGCATTATGGCAATTTTTTTTATGTCTTAGTATAGCCTTATGACAACTTTTTAAATGTCTTAGTATAGTCTTATGACAAATTTTTATATGTCTTAGTATAGTGTTATGACGAATTATTTATGTCTTAGTATTGCCTTATGACAACATTTTTATGTCTTGGTATAGCATTATGACACTTTTTTTAGTATATCCTTATGGCAATTTTTTTTTATGTCTTAGTATAGCCTTATGACAACTTTTTAAATGTCTTAGTATAGCCTTATGACAAATGTATGTATGTCTTACTCTTAGTATATTCTTATGACAACATTTTTAATGTCTTAGTATAGCCTTATGACAATTTTTTGTATGTCTTATTATAGCCGTATGGCAATTTTTTTATGTATTAGTATAGCCTTATGACGAATTATTTATGTCTTAGTATAGCCTTATGACAAACTTTTTTTATGTCTTAGTATAGCCTTATGACACATTTTGTATGTCTTAGTATAGCCTTATGACACATTTTTTATGTCTAAGTATATCCTTATGACACATTTTTGTATGTCTTAGTATGGCATTATGACTCTTTTTATGTCTTAGATGGCAAATTTCTGTATGTCTTAGTATAGCCTTATGACAACATTTTTAATGTCTTAGTATAGTATTATGACAAATTTTAATATTTCTTAGTATAGTGTTATGACAAATTATTTATGTCTTAGTATAGCCTTATGACAACATTTTTTATGTCTTAGTATAGTCTTATGACAACATTTTAAATGTCTTAGTATAGTCTTCTGACACATTTTTTTTATGTCTTAGTATAGCCTTATGACAAATTTTTGTGTGTCTTATTATAGCCGTATGGCAATTTTTTTTATGTATTAGTATAGCCTTATGACTTTTTTTGTCTTAGTATAGCCTTATGACAACATTTTTAATGTCTTAGTATAGTCTTATGGCAATTTTTTTTATGTCTTAGTATAGTGTTATGACGAATTATTTATGTCTTAGTATAGCCTTATGACACATTTTTTATGTCTTAGTATAGCCTTATGACAACTTTTTAAATGTCTTAGTATATTCTTATGACAAATTTTTATATGTCTTAGTATAGTGTTATGACGAATTATTTATGTCTTAGTATAGCCTTATGACAACATTTTTATGTCTTAGTATAACATTATGACACTTTTTTTTTGTCTTAGTATATCCTTATGGCAATTTTTTTTATGTCTTAGTATTGCCTTATGACACATTTTTTATGTCTTAGTATTGCCTTATGACACATTTTGTATGTCTTAGTATAGCCTTATGACACTTTTTATGTCTTAGATGGAAAATTTCTGTATGTCTTAGTATATCCTTATGGCAATTTTTTTTATGTCTTAGTATAGCCTTTTGACAACATTTTAAATGTCTTAGTATAGTCTTATGACACATTGTTTTATGTCTTAGTATAGTGTTATGACGAATTATTTATGTCTTAGTATAGCCTTATAACAACATTTTTTATGTCTTAGTATAGCCTTATGGCAAATTTTTTTATGTCTTACTCTTAGTATATTCGTATGACAACATTTTTAATGTCTTAGTGTAGTCTTATGACAATTTTTTGTATGTCTTAGTATAGCCTTATAACAAATTTTTGTGTGTCTTATTATAGCCGTATGGCAATTTTTTTTATGTATTAGTATAGCCTTATGACGAATTATTTATGTCTTAGTATAGCCTTATGACAAATTTTTTTTATGTCTTAGTATAGCCTTATGACAATTTTTTGTATGTCTTTGTATAGCCTTATGACAACATTTTAAATGTCTTAGTATAGTCTTATGACAAATTTTTATATGTCATAGTATAGTCTTATGACGAATTATTTATGTCTTAGTATAGCCTTATGACAAATTTTTTTTATGTCTTAGTGTAGCATTATGGCAATTTTTTTTATGTCTTAGTATAG
>CM051506.1:9075065-9137565 GCA_028031935.1 Paedocypris micromegethes
TGACAATTTTTTGTATGTCTTTGTATAGCCTTATGACACATTTTTTTATGTCTTAGTATAGCCTTATGACAACTTTTTAAATGTCTTAGTATAGCCTTTGGACAACATTTTTATGTCTTAGTATAACATTATGACACTTTTATTTTGTCTTAGATGGCAAATTTCTGTATGTCTTAGTATAGCCTTATGGCAATTTTTTTTATGTCTTAGTATAGCCTTATGACAACACTTTAAATGTCTTAGTATAGTCTTATGACACATTTTTTTATGTCTTAGTATAGTGTTATGACGAATTATTTATGTCTTAGTATAGCCTTATAACAACATTTTTTATGTCTTAGTATTGCCTTATGGCAAATTTTTTTATGTCTTAGTATAGCCTTATGACAAATTTATGTATGTCTTACTCTTAGTATATTCTTATGACAACATTTTTAATGTCTTAGTATAGCCTTATGACAAATTTTTGTGTGTCTTATTATAGCCGTATGGCAATTTATTTTATGTATTAGTATAGCCTTATGACTTTTTTTGTCTTAGTATAGCCTTATGACAACATTCTAAATGTCTTATTATAGTCTTATGACAAATTTTTACATGTCATAGTATAGTCTTATGACGAATTATTTATGTCTTAGTATAGCCTTATGACAAATTTTTTTTATGTCTTAGTATAGCCTTATGACAACATTTTAAATGTCTTAGTATAGTCTTATGACAAATTTTCATATATCTTAGTATAGTCTTATGACGAATATTTATGTCTTAGTATAGCCTTATGACAATTCTTTTATGTATTAGCCTTATGACTTTTTTTGTCTTAGTATAGCCTTATGACAACATTTTAAATGTCTTAGTATAGCATTATGCCACATTTTTTTTATGTCTTAGTATAGCCTTATGACACATTGTTTATGTCTTAGTATAGCCTTATGACAAATTTTTGTATGTCTTATTATAGCTTTATGACACATTTTTTATGTCTTAGTATAACCTTTTGGCAATTTTTTTTATGTCTTAGTATAGCCTTATGACAACATTTTAAATGTCTTAGTATAGCCTTATGACAACATTTTAAATGTCTTAGTATAGTCTTATGACAAATTTTTACATGTCTTAGTATAGTCTTATGACGAATTATTTAGGTCTTAGTATAGCCTTATGACAACATTTTTAATGTCTTAGTATAGCCTTATGACAACTTTTTAAATGTCTTAGTATAGTCTAATGACAAATTTTTATGTCTTATAAATAATTCGTCATAAGACTATACTAAGACATAAAAATGTTGTCATGAGGCTATACTAAGACATAAATAATTCGTCATAAGACTATACTGTCTTAGTATAGCCTCATGACAACATTGTTTGTGTCTTAGTATAGCCTTATGGCAAATTTTTGTATGTCTTAGTATAGCCTTATGACGAATTATTTATGTCTTAATATATCCTTATGACAACATTTTAAATGTCTTAGTATAGTCTTATGACAAATTTTTACATGTCCTAGTATAGTCTTATGACGAATTTTTTATGTCTTAGTATAGCCTTATGACACATTTTTTTATGTCTTAGTATAGCCTTATGACAAATTTTTGTATGTCTTATTATAGCTTTATGACACATTTTTTATGTCTTAGTATAGCCTTTTGGCAATTTTTTTTTATGTATTAGTATAGCCTCATGACAACATTTTAAATGTCTTAGTATATTCTTATGACAATTTTTTTATGTTTTAGTATAGTCTTATTACAAATTATTTATGTCTTATGATAACATTATGTCTTATGATAATATTTTAATGTCTTAGTAGTTTTTTTTTTATGTATTAGTATAGCCTTTTACACAATTGAAATAATTTGGGATTACTACCCAATGCTTCGACATGGGCCAGTGGTTTTGATAGTTTGGCCAGTGAACTGCAAAAGGCAAATGTCCAGTATTGTCTATCCCTGATAATAATAATAATAATAATAATAATGCGTTCATATTGCTTATCATTAATAATAATAATAATAATAATAAAATAATGCTAATAATTTTTATTTGAACGACGCTTTACAAGTCTTCTCAAAGCGCCTCTTACAATGAGGAACACCATGCACACCATGCTTTGCCCGGAGAAATAGCGGCAACCAGTCTGCGCCAGCGTCCACTAAAAAGAAATAAACATATATGTATATATATATATATAGGTATTATTTTGTATAGTATTTTAGTTTGAAATGCATGCATTTCAGCATGAAAAAGTGACACCATTGTGCAGCTTAGGAGTTAAAACACTTATCAAATCTGTATAGAAGCATTAAACTGATAGTTCCACCACCCAAAGACAGCACTAAGATAAGAAGACGGGCCTGTCCAGGAGGCACAGCACTATTAATCTCACAGAGTTCTGCAAAGTGACTGTTTTATGATACTAGTTTTGTGTGTGTGTGTGTGTTCAGGCACGAAACGATACGCTCTCACAAACCCAAAGCAAGAGGAACTTTCTCTTGTAGAAAAACATTTATTCCAACGCACTCGGTTTTGACAGCAAAGTATGTACACACAGTTTAACATTACCAACAACACGCAGTAACCAAGGAAATTAAAGCACCGGGAAAGAATCTTGGCCCGACGCTAAATAAACTTCTCTGGGGTTGCAACCACTCTTCATCTAAACAAAAGGAAAAACTCCAAGAAGAGAAGGTGAAGCATCAAGAACAGGCCGGGCGGAAGAATCCAGAACTCTGATAACTTAATGGACTAGAACTGAGTTTAATGATTGTGAGATGCTTTGAAATGTTTTCGGATGTGTCTCCAAACCAAGTGGTAATGATTTATCATCTGTTAGGCCGGCAAATATGATCGAGGAGGGGGAAGAAAGAAAAAAAACAAAAAAAGAGCGATAAAAGCACTTTCTGCTGGAACCAAACGCCTTTTGTCCGTGAGCACCGGTGTGTGAATGCGAGGGAGTGAGATAAGAGTATTCATGAGTTACTTTTTAGTCTGAGCTTTTTTTAAGAGGCTTAATCTTTCACACCCACTGCTGGGGTTACATTCATGAGAGACCACCCAGTCTTATCACGGCGGCCCACGGTGAGCAGAAATACACCCAGACTTGTGACTTCCTGGAAGGAAACAGACTAAAGAAAAGGATATATACATGTGTGACGCGTACAGCGGGATGGAAAAGGAGTCGGTAGTGGAAACTCTTTCACAGGGCAAAATAAAAGTCCCCAAGTGCGTGTTCACTGCTCCTGCGTGCCCCAGGAGATGTAGTCAGGACGAGTGGCAGCGCTGTACTCGTCCACCAGCTGCTGGACCACCTCGCGAGAGTTATCCAGCTCGTCGAAGTTCTCCTTAAACATGTCCTCCTTCCTGAACTGCTCCAGGAAAGCCTCGCGCTTCCTCAGCTTGTCGTACTGACGGCAGGTGCGCTCAAACAACTGAGAGGGAGAAGGAGCAAAGGAGTAAGATCTCCTGTGGCTGAGGAGACACACTTCAAGGTTTTTAAACTGAAGCATTTAATTCATTTTTGTTTCAAGTCTCACCATTTTTCAGGGAAAAAGCCTTATTTTTCTTACTATTTTTTAAAGTTGACCTGTGCGCGAATATAAGAACCCCTGCTTTTTCACACACCAAATAAAAACGTCATGAATAGATGGACAGAAGCATCTCTTTACTTTGTTGATGTTCTAACTTTTCAGTAACGTACTAATTCAGAATACATATCTAAACCTAGCATGTGACCCATCCTTATACTTCAAATAGTCCAACTATTCTAATCTATGTCAGTTAACTTGAACAATAAATAGTTCAGTTCAGTTAACTTGTACAATAAATAGAAATGAACATAAATAGATATAATTGATTATTCAAGAAAATGTTAATGGTTTTTTCTGTTAAACAGACAGAATTGCCCATGTAATTGTATTTAATTTAATTAAATGTATTTTTATTTCTTCCTGTGTTATTTAGCCGTTAGAGTGTAGCTGCGTGGAAAGGTTTCTTTATTTCTGTTATTGAGCCAATAAAAGCATATATTCATATCTGCCTCCGGAAATATTGTGTAGAAAGAATAAAAGGACACAACGCAGAAGCGCACAACTATATAAAGACGACGTACTTCCATTCATTTGTGATTGCTCCTGACATAAAATATGATAATATAGGCGCTTATATTTGTTTGCATGTTTAAAATATGGACAAAAAAAGCACCACGGAGCTTCTGAAAATGGATAAGAGGTGCTTATATTTGAATTTTTGGTAATCCAGTTCACATATTGTATGAAATAAAGATTTGGAAATGGATGTTTATTGACACCGTGCCTTATAATTTTAAATATACGATAAATGCTTTCGAATAAGCCCCAGACTTACTGAAGAGATGCTGGTGTGATTGGCCATCATCAGCCCACTGACGCGATGGGCCGAGGGCAGGTAGGGGGATCTGCGGGACAGCGCCACCTGGATGCTGGCAGGACCCCATGGAATAAAATTTGCCAACTTCCTCTCCCTGATCCTCTGTAGACTCTTATGAACCTGCAGATGAACACAAATGGATGACGATGAGTTGATTGAAAAGGAGACGGATGGATTTGCTGTAAGAAGCCCACCTGTGTGGGGTCCACCTCCCCCTGGATGATGTTGAGGATGGCGATGTAGCAATGATTGGTCTGTCGGTCTCTGCCGGTGGACACCATGACGTTCTTGGGCTGGAGGAGCCTCCTCATCACATCCAGAACTGTAGTCTTCCTCACACTTGCCACCTGGAAAAGGACGAATGAAGAAGGAATGATGACAGGAAACTAAGAGAGCTGGGTGATATAAAGAACATATTCGATACAGATTATGAAAATTATGATTCATATCATATTTTTTGCAATTTATTTCGGATTGAAGAACAGAAAAACCAATAAAGATGGACGATAAAATGAGCATTACTGGATTTCTTTTACTCATATTATTTGCTTCAGATACTTTTCCAAGCAGTTTACTAAATATATTTATAAACGAAAAGTGTATTTTACATTAAGTTGTACACATTGGTTTTTTATTTTTTAAGAAATGTAAAAATATTTTTGAAAAAATTATTTGTAATACCTGAAATACTGTGCAAGTAAATGAATGACTAAATACAATCTTGTTTTTCATAATCTGCAGTTTTCATGATATTCTGTACTCTTATCATGAAGTTATAGTTCTGGAACTTGTTCTGGTGCTGGTATGAATAGAAAACATCTTTTGATACGTCCGTGAAACAATTATATTGAATACTAAATTGATAATCCCAAACGTTCGCCTTGTATTCTGTGTGATATTTAGACAGGAAACAGTAATGACGCAACCCACCGTCGCTGCTTAAGCTTATTGGCTGTCACTGATTTGCCAAAAGACCTGATAGGCTGATGGGAATGTTGATCAATCCCATTTTAATACACACAATACAATAAATACCTAACAATTTTATCACCAAATTTGAGATACTTTGACAAGTAAACGACAACTGGACGTGTGGCCCACTTACAGACTGGTCGGTGGTCAGTGGCGTGTATCCGGTCATGAGGAAGTGGAGTCGTGGAGTGGGGATGAGAGACGCAATGAGACCGATCAGATCATTGTTCATGTATCCGGGATAGCGAAGGGTTGTCGTGCTGGCTGACATTATGGTGGACACCTACGAGAAAGATGTGACACGTTACTGACACTGATGACAGGGCGACCTTAACAAAAAAATGCAAAAGGGAGAGACAAACCAAATTATGACGGCAATTTTACAATTATCGGGATGTGCTAATAGTACAGTTCAGAGCCGTTGTTCGAGTCAGGTGACGCGTGGAGCGGTGAAACAGGTTTTGTTTCAGTAATGTGGTCACGCAACACGTGTCAGTGAAGATCAGAAAACGACCTGCTTTATAATTGCCGTGTCAGGAAAAGAAGGAAGTGATGGGTGAGTCTGCGAGCGGGAGGAACTATCGGTCACGGTGATTTATTGCCTCCTCATTAGTGGAGACATTGTGACACGATGGCGTCCCGGTCATCCAGCTGGTGAAACACTGTCTGGATTCTGCTGCGAATCCCATATCAGTATATGGAGAGCAGTTTATAGAAAAAACCCAGCATGACACTCTCTGAGACGACCTTAAACCCTTAAAAGCAGAGTAAGTCATTTCTCTGACAGATTTGGAGGTGTAAATGGGAGATGTGTTCACAAACGCCTTATGACCTGATCTCAACGGCTGTCATGTTAAAGACAATGCATTTTACATAGATTATAATTGCGGCAAGTGTCATTATCAGATAAAGTGCGGATGGTTACATTCCTCTTGTCCGCTCCCTTCATTTTTTTAAGAAGCAATCACGTTTGGTACAAAGGCCACATTCATGGGAATCTACAGCTTTTTGCTCTTTCAAAGCTGCGACTGAATTTCACGTTAGCCACACCCACCTGCCAGAAACTACCGTATTTACGCAAATATACCACCAAAAAAAAAAAAATACACTATTAGGAAAAAAAATAAGCACCTTTCGTTTAATAATAAATAATGTAAACAATAATACTAACCTCATTACTTTCCCTACGTTCTGACTGTTCAGAAACCTAAAATTTCCCTGACTAAATAACTTGTGACTTGTCCCTATATTTCACTTCAATGTCGTTTTGATTGAATAATAGATAAACAAAACAGTATTGTACTATTTATGTCCATCTTTGAATAATGCAAATATAAACACCCCCCACGTTTTTGAGCTTGTAAAACTATTTGTATTAGATGTGCTTATATTCGCATACAGTACATCAGTGATCTTGAGGGGGTTTAGCACCATTAGAACCCTGGACTTTTAATAAAGCCTTTCCTGGATTGTGTTGTCAGACAGGCCCTCACACGCAGCACAGGCTTTTATTATGGACACATTTCAGTTGCTGTGCTACCCTGCAACGCTTTTATTGCTGGGTCATTTCATGTGGCGGTTAACCCTGGCGGTGTCGTTCCAGAAGAGGGATCTGGCTTGGGAAATGAAACCTCACCAGTTGGTTGATCTGGGAGAATGAAGGGTTCTGAATGTGCAGTCGGTCCGTGGCGATCCGGTTCAGAGCGGTGTTGTCCAGCACCACCTGCGCAGACAGAAATACCCGCCGTTTGTAGAGCGTCGTGCTGGCAACATCAACGTGACAGGTTCAATTCCACGACTCACACAAACTCTGTAATATGAAATGAAACTCTCTGCCAAGCCGATAAATGAACACAATATGGCATGATTTCAAGAAAAATACATAGCAGACGTCTCAATTACACGTTTCAAATAGTCCATGTTTGTTTTCATGCAGAAATTACTAAGTCAATGTTTGTTTTTTGATCTGTAATTAATATAGGCCAGGCTGAACTTTCCTGAACTATATTTTACATACTAATCCTAAAACAAATAATAAATATTAGGAGGAATCGATATTAAAATACCGTAATTTTAGTGTAAGATTTCTTCCGGCAACTTTATACGGTGAATGGATAATGCAAATGTGAACATATTTTGCAGCTGTGCCCGAAAACATTTTGATAAAAGCTAAAATTAGATTTCAGAAGGAACTTAATCTTCTTAAAAGAAACATACGGTTTATCCCTTCTATTAGCCTTTTTTGTTTTGACTCTTTTGACCTTTGCAATCTCTGAATCTTTCATCTGATGTGGAAGCAGAAATACATTTAAATATTCAAACATTTGCTAATAAATTCCATAAAGACCAGACAAAACCAGCAGATTAAAGAAAAATGTTAATAATAGTGAAATTCAATTTGGAATAAATCAAACATATTTAAGCAAATAAAGATCCACAGAGATTGTGTTTATGTCTCCGCATCAAGCTGAACTATGACCGCTAACATATATGGAAATCAGTGGTGTCTTATTCCTACACACGAGGTAAAATGATAAAATCAGAATATTGTTAATGATGATAACCACAAAAAAAATCTTTTCCTCTGTTCCCTCATGTTTAAAAGACGAAATCCAGAGAAAAAGAAAAGTTGGTTTACTGATTCCAACAGCGGAACTGCAATTAGCTTTGCAGGACGTGAATGATGGCTCTGTTTCAAAAAGAAACACAATTTAAGGGCCTGTGCGCTGTTGAACGAGACACCTCCCAAATTCTAGGCCAGCTAAAAAGGTTAGCAGACAGTGTGTGTGTGTGTGTGCGTGTGCTCACCACACAGTCGGCATTCTGGGTCAGTCTTTTCAGTGTCAGAAGTGAATTATATGGTTGTACAACAACATCACTCATCTCGTCTTGGTTGGGAAAGACAGAGTAGGTCTGGACCAGTTTTTTGGGATACCTAAAGATACAGAAGAGAGCAGGAAGCAGTTCAGAACCCCGCTGGTGCCCTGTGATGGTATTAAATCCACCCGTAAAGAGGCACTTACACCCAGCAGCTCCCTGTAATTACACACACTGCCACCCAAACACACCACCTCTATTTGCGGGTATCTACACTTCAGAGGATGCCAGAGAACAAAGAGGCATCTTGTCCTTATTTACGCATGTGTTCACTTCACACACACCTGTCGTTCAGTCGTTCGAGTAGGTAGGAGCCGAGGCCGGATCCTGTTCCACCAGCAATGGAGTGACAGAGTACAAAGCCCTGAAAGCAGCAAAGAAAAGTCTGTTTGGAGAGGCTTTAAATGCAAACCCTGTCCATTCTCTGAACCTTATCAGTCCAAGAATAGACACAAAGCAATGATCGACTTGCGACTGTGTCTTTAACAGCCAAGGACAGTTCAAACCCAAAGGGTCAAGGCATTAACTACTAGGCAGAGAAAGAGCTAGTACACGCAGCAAAATGCATTTGTATGTGTGTGTGTGTGTGTGTGTGTGTGTGTGTGTGTGTGTGTGTGTGTGTGTGTGTGTGTGTGTGTACTCTATAGAAAAATGTGCCATATAGAACCAGAACACAAGCAGAGACCTCCAGACTGTCGCTGCCATCTGCTTCTCTGTCAATGATGTCAAAGATGTCTTCATGGATCTTTTCTCCCTACAACAGAAGCATGAGAACATTATTCACTGATTTTAGTTTCAAGCATTAAAAATTAACTTATAAAAAAATGATCAATAATTAAAAAAATAAAAACACAAAAATCAAAGTATTTTTTTAGAAATGGCACAACAACACAACACAAACAAAAAGCTATGAAACTGTTAATAAACTGTCATACCAAAATTCTGAGTACATCTATTTTTCTATCTATCTATCTATCTATCTATCTATCTATCTATCTATCTATCTATCTATCTATCTATCTATCTATCCATCCATCCATCCATCCATCCATCCATCCATCCAGACATTACAGAAATGTACTACACACATAATATCATCAATTACCTTGATATATTTAGCACGAAATGTTTATGTTTTTGAATCGCATCTGTAAAAATGTGCTGTAACTGTCTGAAGTAGAAAAGAAATATGTGGACAAGCAGCCAGGATCTGGACTGTGTCACTCCATGTACCTGGGAGAAGCCGCTGGCCCAGTTGTTCCCAGCTCCTCCACCGTGCTCAGACAGGTAAATGTTCTCAGGATTGTACAGGTTGGCATACGGGGAGTTCAGGATGGTGTGAATGACTCGAGGTTCCAAGTCTAATAGCACAGCACGAGGGATGTAGTGTTCATCGTCTGCCTATAGAGGGCAGAGAAACATAACATTACAAACAAAATAGAACAATTACTAAAAACCATTATTTTACCCTTTCTGCAATCCTGAATCAGAAAGTTTACCTTACTGTGAAAAACAACAACTATTTGTGTTACAGAAGATAATTGTTTAAAACACAGGTCTATTCTGATTCTATCGTTTTCTGCAATTACTGAACTGAGATCTTTTATCATTGATCTCTTAGTTCACAAAAGCTTTTTTGGTTTTTTGGTCTGAACCGGAACTGTTGTTTTATTTTTTCCACTTTATCTTTCCTAGTCATTCAGCACTCCTGCAAACGTTGAATCTTGACGCCACCTGGTGGCCTAGTGGAGTATTTATTTATTTTTATTTCCCGAAAAACTTGAACATGTGCTGTACTTGCTTGATGTCATTAAAATCTATTTTGCAAATTAAATGTAAAGTTTTACTGTAAATTAAACTATTAAAACAGCAGCACAAATCATAAGCATTAACGCCTGAAAGCATCCGAACGCCAGAAATAACTTAGATTATGACCTCATAAACATTTTATGCAAAAGAGTGCGTTTGATTCATACCTGATAGAAAAAAACATCTTTCCGGTCAGTGCCCTCCGTGGCAAACTCCTCCACGATGCCCTCTGGACTGATGCCATGCTCAGCACACAGTTGTTTCCAGAACTCAAAACCAACTGCACACAGAAACCACACACACACACACACACACACAAAACCAATGAAACCAATAAGAAAACATATGACAAAACATTCAGCAACTGACTGCACAAGATGTCTCACACACACACACACACACACACACACACACACACACACACACTTTCTATTGTAATTTAATTAACAGCTTAGGGAGAAATGTGTTGAGCTTTTATATCTGACGAGTGTAACTAACTACAAAAGGCCATAAGAGTCTATAACATTTCAGGAAATGAATTTAACAGAAATGTTAATTGGTCAATGATCTCGAAGTGGTTGTACTGAAATCCATCATATTAACTTTAGCTTTATAAACCATATAAGTCAAACGTGCACATACAAAGCAGAACGGGTAGCTATCAAGCTAACTTTCTGTGCAGACATCTGCATAACTAATCGCCACACACTTACTCTGATTCCCACACTGCCCGAGTTGCAGGGTGATGATTTCGCGAGGCATGTTGTCCTGTTGATTTACTGTATTATTATTAATAACTGAGGGATGCGCTAGTGTCAGTCCCGCACTGTCTTTACGCGTTCCCGCTCCAACATCAACGGCCTAGCCGAGTGCGCACTGCGCAAGCGCATGGCTTCTCGGGAAATAAACAAGATACCTAAATAAAATGTTTGTAAAATAACAATTAAATTAGTAGAAGTTGTTAGTATATCGCGGAATGTGTCCATAATATTAAGATACTGTAAATCAAGAATAAAATAATTATCACGCACGTTCAGTGACGTACTTCGTGACGCAGAATGAGAGTTTATAGTGAAGATCGTCAAAGCTGCGTGACTATTGCGCAAAGCTGCACAAGTTAAGCAGCCTGCATATTTATTACTTGTGTTTATGAGCGAAATGCGTTTTACTTGTGTTATTGTTCCCATAAAACATGTAAAAATCAATCTGTCGCATATTTCGATCAGTGATAAATTAGCTAAACATGAATTAATTGAAAGTTAAAACGTGGTAGTTAAAAACGTAACTTTCACAACACTTTTGCAAGCATAGAAAGTTGGACACAAACGGCGTCGTTCTTACAACTTATTTTTATGAATGGCTGTGCGCTTTAAAAAAAAACTCTCTGTGCCGACCCGGTGTTTGTTATTGACTCACAGTCACAGTAATCCTGATTGGACAGATGAAAGCCCGTCCCCCGCAACGCTCCCTCTCCCTCCGCCGACGACAAAACAAGACATGACATGAGCCGAAGAAGAACCAGATATGTCAATAGACCTTTAATTCAATAATGGATTTTATTGTGTTTATGATTCGTATCTACCGCAACCGCCGCGTAAACAACCGCCGCCTGTCCATTCTTTCCTGAGCGGCTTTGGGCTAAGCTAGTCCCGACTTTACCGTAGACTTCTTTTTGCTTTTGAACTCTTTATAGTGCGTGTATATATAGCTATTTTTTGCGAAAACAAACCCAAGATGGTTAATACGGGAGGAGCAGAACATGCCGACCGAGGGAGCGGTGGCTCGGGGAAGCTGCGCTCGCGTGGCGGCCTAAAGAGCGGCTCGTGTTCCACCACCGCGGACGACGAGCGGTTCCGTGCGGTGAAAGCCACGCTGTTGGAGCGCTTCGGCCCGCACGAGCGGCTCATCACATATCTGCAGTCCGTTTTAGTTTGGGAGAGACCCTTCCACTGTGTCCTTCTCTATGCGGCCGCCAACGTCATGTTCTGGTGAGTGGATGAGCTTTATCTCCATGGAATTATCTTTCTGCTCGGGCTGTGTTTACTATCCTGCTCGCGGCATCAAACGTCTACATTATTCATGACGCTCGAGGATCCTGTATAAGCTTTGTTTGTTCAATGCGTGTGTGATTATTAAAATTATCCATTTTAATTTAAGATAAGAAACAGATGGGCCGGGGTGGATGACTATTTTTAGTAACAGTGGTGCTTTTACTGTAAACACAATACAGTACTGTATTTGTGTGAACTACACATGAGGGTATTGCTTTGGAATTCATCTACAGTATTAATATATGTTCTTGGGATGCTGAATGTATAGTAATGTTCTGTTGCTTTTCTTTTATCACCTGTTGAAAAGACTCCCTTTAGACCCATTCATAGCTACAGCTGTGTGTGTGTGTGTGTGTGTGTGTGTGTGTGTGTGTGTGTGTGTGTGTGTGTGTACACTTGACCGTTGGAAGGGTCAAAAATCATCACACAATTTCCTAGTATGTTTTGATCATAGCTAGCCATTGTCCCTTTTCGTTACTTTATTCTGGTTAAAAAGTAAACTAAAGAACAATAGAGTTCAACAGCAAAAACAAGAACTTTTCAGTTTCAATTAGCAGAATTACGTCAGTTCATTTGGATGTTTATTAACATGTTTGATGTAAATGCATTGGAAGCATAGTTATCATTCGCTCAAAGTCTCTTCTATATCCCAGAAATGCTGTGTCTGATCTTATTATCCTGCTCTGTCTGCCTCAGTGAGCAGCAGAGGAACATCGCCCATGGCCTTTCTGTGCCTGTGAAGACAGTTTATTTTTATCTAGAATGTGTGCTGATTATTAGATCAGCCATCGACTGTGTGTATGTTTGAGTAGAATTGTTTTAGAACAATTAGTGAATAATGTTGGTGTGTCTGTGTGTCCCGCTCTGTGATTGGCCAGCAATCCAGGGTGTGTTCTGCCATCAGTCCCAGAGTGGCAGTGATTGGCTCCAGATACCGGTGACCCAGAAGTGGAAAAACGGTTCAGTAATTGAATTGAATTTAATTGAATTCTTAATGTTAAATTAAACCACACCAATTCTAATGGAACTGAACATTGATATTGTCTCTTTCTCTCTTAGCACAATTAGTAATAGCTAATAATATCCACAACATCTGAGTGATTTGAAGCCTCAAAGACACTGGGACCAAAACATTTTTAAATAAGCGTTTGTTTTTTTTTTTTTGTCTTAAACTGATCAGGGTGTTATCTTGCTCTTCTCAGGACATTTGCTTTGAGTGACTTGCGGATGCTCTGTCTAATGGCGTCAGGTCTGGCTCTGGCTGTTTGTGCTGACACGTGGAGGAATAAAATCTGGCCCAAGATCAAAGGTACAATTTACACTCTGTCCAAAGTTGCACTCTGGTTTTCATACTGTTATGTTTGGGTTTCAATGCAAGTTTTCCATCAAAATTTCTACTATGTTCTTCTGAACTTTGGGAGAAAGGCTTGGATATAACATTTCAAAAAGTTCTTGAACTTTATTGACCTGAAACAATATTTTTGATTTCACACTGTTCCAATGTGCATTAAAATGTAATTTCTTGGTAAAGTGTAAAGTCAAATTTTCAACAGACAGATACTGATTTAAAAAGACATTATCAACATGCTTAGTTTGAATGAAGAGTAAAGTCTAAAAAGTCTACTTGCACTTTTACTACACAGTTCACACGCTTGATATTGATGTTGGTTTTTTGTCTTTTATAGTTAAAAGGCAGGATGACAGTGAGCACGAAAGGTAATGCTTAGTGTCATTTTTACATGCCTTAATTAAAATCTAAATCACCTAAAGTTCTCTACAATATGTTTCTTCTCTCTGCTGTTTGGCTGTCAGTTGGGGTCTGGTGCAGCCTGGGACATTGAGTGTGCCGGAGTTGTGCCACCACATGGCCGAAACATGGGTTGTTGGTTCTTCCTGGGTGGCTAATGTCAGGCAATATAAAAGAAATAATCCCGGAAAGGTGAGGATTATGAAATGAAGGAATATTATTCATTTTAAACACGGGATATTAAATAACTTCTTTTTATAATTGTGTCGAATGACGTAATTTAAAGATGGCGGTCACGTTCATGTGAGATTTTCCGCTGTATTATTACACACTGTAACACTTGCCCAAAACTACTTTGTAACATGTTTTTATTACATTTTATTAACAATAGTTTATCATTTATAAAAAAATGTTTGTCCAAATTAAGTCATGGCACGGATTAGACGAATTGCATGTAAAAAGCGGCTCAGATAACAAAATCTCCGCCTAATGAAACGGCCGTTGACATGGATTAACTTAATAAATTGGGGAACTATATATAAATACAGTGGAAATTACGGCATCTGACCGTAATGGGCGGAGTCAGAGAGAAGAAAGACCAGTGTGACAGTCTGTCGGTTTGTGTCAGTGTTTCTTAGTTACAGTAGAATCACACAGTGTTTCACGCTCTCACCACACTGAACACTGCATTCCTGCGATGAAAGTGAGATACGAACACAACTCAATTGATTTTAGCTACTGGGAATTGTGTGAATTAATCAGGACAAACATTTTGATGAAAAAAATCTAATTTCTGTAATTGTGCATTAATTATTTGTTTTTATTATTTGAGGACAATTAACTAAATCCATAAACAACACTGTTTTGCAGTTTTGCCTTCTCGTTTGTGGACTATTCACCATTTTGGCCTATGTGGGCTGCTACATACCTGGATTGGGTCTCTCCTATTTAATCTGTGAGTAGCACAATTTCTTTTGAAGTATATATGTTTCATTGCCTTAAAATGTAAGTAATCTTATCTGCTTGCTTTTTTCAGTTCTGGGAATCTTACTGTTCCCTCTGGTAATGTACTATCATGTGTGGCTGCATGTGTGTGTGATGTTGGAGCCGGCTCTGCAGTGGCTTGACTTCAGAACCAAAGGATATATGATGTCAAAGCCAATAGATAACCAGTGTAAGTAAACACGAGCGTGAACCTTTCACTGGTGTGTTATTCTTCATTACGTTGCCTTTACGTCTGCTTATGCTGTGGCTCAGGCGGAGATTAACCTTCTAATAACATTTACTCAATGTTTCATAGCAAGTTTTTGATCATTTAAATATTTAAGTAGATAACTATAATTAAACTGTAAATAATTAGTGTTTTTTCTATCTGTAATAAAAGGGAACAAAGACATAAAATTCCTTGTTGCCCTGTGTAAACCTGCCCCATCTGATTCTAAGTTGTATTCATTAGCAAAAAATGTATTATAGGAATTTTTTTTAATGTTTAAAAAACTAAAGTCTATATTTGGTTTCAAAATAATGTATAAAATGTGGCTGTGCACCTTATAATGAAAAATTTTATAATTCCGGGGGAAGAAAATTGTTCTCTGTCTTTGAAAAAGGATACACAAAATAAATATTTCTGAATAAAATGTGGAAAATACATTACAATAAATTAATGTTTATTACCGCTGCATTTTATAATCCGGATGATAATTCCCTTGAACGCATTTGATTCATTTTTTTTTCAGAATATAAAACTTGAACTTTCTGTGTGTTTAGTTCTTCGTAAGCCCATCCGAGCGGGTACTTCAGATGAAGCTAGTGACAGTGAAGAGGAGCTGGCTGGATTCTGCCCAGTGGTGAGCAGATATTTATAAAGTGTGCTTTCACAACAGCTGCAGGTCCTAGTGGATCTGTACTGGTAAATCTGGGATTAGTAGTGTCGATTTAGTTGGCTTTTCAGTTCCAGTGAAGAAAACTCCCAGTGTTTTAAATAATCTGCCCCTGTAGATGGATGCTGCTGTGGTGGCTAAAGAACTGGCACTGACGGATTCCGAGCATTCAGATGCTGAGGTGTCTTTCATGGACAATGGGACGTTCAACCTCTCCAGGGGTCAAACGCCCCTTACCGAAGGATCCGAGGGTGAGATGCCTCAATAGAATCTCCACTTGTATGAACTTGTGGTCACTAAGTATTCCCTCAACAGATCTGGACCGCCACAGTGATCCAGAGGAATCCTTTGCATGCGGGCTTCCAGACTTCCCCTCCATCAATCCAGATGCCACCTTGATGGATGACGATGATGATGCTAGCATTGGGCTTCCCAGCCTCAACTCTGCAGCACTTTCTGGCCCTCGTGGCTCTACCTCCACCATGCTGGATCTCGACACGCAGATGGACTCTGACCAGGATGACCTCTACCCTGATCTCTCCCTCGGCTCCATAAATACTACCTCTGACCTCACCAGTAACCTGGCAGGGGTTATAGCCAGCAACATGATCCAGGCAGCCATCGCCGGAGCCATGCAACCCCGCCCGCCACAGGGGGCACGACGGCAGAGCGGCCCACGGCCTGGACTGCCCAGAGGATTTAGGAAGCAATCTAGCTCCGAGCTGGACACGGATGTGGACTTTGATGGGGAGGACTTTGAGATGCTGGATCAGTCTGAGCTGAACCAATTGGATCCTTTTGCAGGAGGGCAAGCGGGTCAGAACAGAACCCAGGGCTCAAGCTTTCTCTCCAACTTTTTAGGCAAGCCACAGTGAGCGGAACAAACATTTACTCTCCTGGTTTAGCCCTCTTATATATATTTACCTGTATCTCGCACCTTGATAGAAGAAATGTGCTGTTTTTTCTTGATTGTCTACCGAAATGCTTCTAATGTGATGTTCATGAGACTGACCGAGAGTTTGATTTGCACTGTTAATGATTCATTAGAACCCCCCGCCCCCGCCCCCGCCAGATTTCCCACTGCCCTCAGTTGATATCACTGTGAAATAATCCTGCTTTTAATCTCAATGCACACTCAGCTGCTTTTCCTTTCTCATTTGTCTGTACGGCCCTTGCAATTATCTTCGTGACATCTTTTTTGTTGTAAGCTAAGCAATAGTACATCTTTCATAAAATACAGGGATCCTCAACTTCATTTTAGCCACAACAGGACAATAAAAAGCACAAAACATCCTTGAAAAAGCAAAGCTTGTTTTAATTATGTTCCAATATTCCAAAGAAAAATCACTTGGTCTTAAGGATGTTTCTCATTTTTGTATTTGGGAAAATAAAGCAAATGGACCAAATCAGACATTATCATCAGTCAAGACCCCATAAGAGTTTTGGAATATTGTAAAAGTGAGGTTTATTGCTGGTTTTATTTTGCTGTGTGTGTGAGAGGCTTTGGCATTACATTTATGTGTGTTTTTGGTAATAGAAACTAAAGTTCATAGTTATTGTCTTTCTAACGGCTGTGCTGTTATGTTTGAAAATATATGTTTTAGAGACAGAATGTATTTTTTCATAACATGTTAAGACCGTTTCATTTGGCCCAGTTAATACACAAACACACCAGCAATAATTTGTCTACATTTCAATCAGCCATTTGTATATCAGGTTGGACTTAGAGCTGCTTCTCTATGAGAAATTATACCACCAAATGTTTTACTGGTGTAATGGATTGTTTAACGTCCAGTCCCTGTTGTTTCTGTTTTTTTTTTTCCTGTAGACGCTGATTGTTTTTGCACTTTTCCTCCATGACATGGATTTTCTGTTCAGTGCTGATGAAACTCTGTGAGCTTCCCTCATTCTGTTCTGAAATGCTGAGATTTGCTGTACCAATTAAAACAACTTTTTATGCTATAAAACAAGAATGAACTTTCTTCCTCAATTAAATGCTCAACACTGGGCATGCTGATTTTTTTTTGTTTTGATTATATTACGTATATACATTTCTCAAATGTACGTACTTCTCTTTATTTAAACACCCTGAGATACACCGGGAGTCGTCATTTGCTTCTCATGTCCTTGATTGTCTTGTGTAATTGTGTGTTACTAGGATAGAAAGCTGTTTTGTGTGCGTTGACTTGCTGTGTTTGATTTGCGCTCTTTGTGTTGTAAGAAGCTAATGTTTGATGGTTATTTTTGGAAAAGTATTTTCATTTTCGTGTATGTGTGTGCATGTGATTTATATATATATATATATATATATATATATATATATATATATATATATATGACAATGTTTCATTGAAACGTAAATTACTCATAAATTGAAGATACCTTATACTATACTCGTAAATCCATTTACCGTTTTTAGTCCTTTGTAACAACTTGCCAGCTGTTAAAACTCAGACTAAATTACAAAAAGTTTCGACTGTTAACTTTCACTGTGGACTGGTCGATTTTTTTCTGGATTATTATTTCTGTCTTCCAAATTCTGTAGTTTTATAATGTTTTATAATAAACGAACAAAGAAAGACATACAAGATGTCTGTGTCTGTATTTCTCTTGACATTCATTGGCGCATTAAATTTGACAGTAGACATGTTCAACTAAACATTTTAGAATCATATCCCGACATACAGTACATACAACCTATTTTAGTCTAAACGTGTTTCCAGCGGAAGTGACGAATGTTGAGACAGGCGACCCACAATTCAACTCGGCGCGCGAAAACAAAACCGACTGAAGGACTTTTAAGATATACATTCCTGACAACAATGAGCAAAAAAGACAATTCTGGTGAGAAATGCACTTTTACCTTGAACTCGGTAGTCTCTTATCAAACGCAGCGTGTTTCTCTCATCCAGACGGATTTCTCTCTCTCGTTCAGGTTCCGCGGAGATTCTCGGATACTTGAATGAGAAGAACCGACCGTTCAGCGCTCAAGATGTTTTTACCAACCTACAGAAGAAGTGTGGTCTGGGTAAAACGGTAATATACTTTGCTCATGTATTCAATTACATTATGTGTAATTTATGACATACCGTATTTTGTGATCAGCCTTAAAGAGTCACTTTTTGGTTGTTGCCATAAATACTGTATCACAATAATTAACTATTAATAAGTGTTCCCATATCATTCTTTTTTTAAGTGTTTAACGATTTATAATGTGTTAAAATTTGTATCCTTAGTACTAAAAGTATTAATTAATATAAAATAATAATGTTCTTAATAATAGTAAGTAATAAAAATAATTATTTTGACTAGTGTTAAAAGGCAATTTGCCAGATTATGTTAAGAAAAAAAAAACAGGAATCATTTTATACTTCAATTGTTGAAAAAAAAATTCATTTCATGAATTATTTGGGTTTTGTAGGCCGTAGTCAAGGCAATGGAACAACTTGCTCAGGAGGGAAAGATCCGCGAGAAGATTTATGGGAAGCAGAAGATCTATTTTGCAGACCAGGTTGGTGCTGACTGGTTCTGCTAATTATTAACTGTTAAAGTGAACGTCTGTTATCTCTGATTCCTCTCCAGTCTCAGTTTGGGGATGTGAGTGATGCCGAGCTCAGAAACATGGATGCTCGTATAGCAGAAATCAGCGGCGAAGTGCAGAGCACCTCTCAGACCTGCCGACAAATGGATGCAGGTCTAGTTGTTATATAATTATAGTAATATAAATTATACGGTGGACCACTGTTTTAACACCCTATCTAACTTTATCATAGATTTTATCACTAGATTTTCAGCTTGGAACACATGCTCATAAAATGTTCTTACATTGTTTTCTTGGGTTTTTCACATAAGAGTGCGGTGGTCTACTTTTTTTCCGCCGTTGAAATGATTCTGCCGTCAACATGGACTGAGATTTAGTCATTTTGCCACAGACCTGAAGGAGCTGAACAACTCATTGACCACAGACGACATGAAGACTCAGATTCAGAAGCTGCAGACAGAATGTTCTGAGTACAGAGAGCGTCTGGAAAAGATCAAAACAGCCACAAACCATGTGACTCCTGAGGAGAAGCAGAAGGTCTGAGATTTCTGTGAGATTTGAATGATTTTGTGATGTCAGTCAAAATCTGATTTATCATATAATGGCACTATATGGTCAGTTGTACTTGTATTAAACACCAAGTTGCTCGTCTCTTTTGTCTAATATGAGCTTTTTTCACAGGTTTACACAGAGAGAGACACCTATGTGAAAGAGTGGAAGAAAAGAAAAAGACTGGTAACTCTCCACATTTTGGAGCTTATTAAAAATTATATAAATGTAATTCGTTATTATTTTAGGTCTCTGACATGATTGGGGCAATTTTAGAAGGTTACCCAAAGAGCAAGAAGCAGTTTCTGGTGAGTTTTAGAACAAGATTTTGTATTTAAGATATGTTTACAAAGCCCCGTGTTTTTCTGGATTGTTCTGTTCTGAATCAGGAGGAGGCCGGAGTGGAAACCGACGAGGATCATAAAGTGGCAATACCCAACATCTGACACTGGGAAAGGTCGGGACTGGTAAAGAAAGCTGTTGCTGAAAAGATGACATTGTAAATAAGTTTGAACATAGTTTATTTTGAATTAAAATGCTCAGCAATACAAAAATATTTCAACCGTTGACGTCTGAAAAACAGAAGTTTAGTGCAACAAAATTGAAGTGAGCGTGTTTTTCGGATTTATGGCTTAACAAACATGGACGTATTTATCAGCACACGACAGACTGCGACTGTACAATCAAACTGCACTTTTCACTTCTCCTGAGTAGATTTCAATCAATTATGCCCCGAAACTCACTAAAATATAAATACATTTGGGCATCAGATCGCACAGTGTCTTGTATAATAGTTTGTCTACCATTCTTGAAGCGCTGATACTGTAATCTTTGGTCACAGTGACTCACAGGAATGAAGGTTCCCTGGATGTGGCTCAGCATTGTTAAACTTAAAGCGTGTTGAGATGTGTGCGGCTTTCACACAGTAAACTCACAGTAGACTTGTAGATCAGCTTTCCGTTTCCAAGCAGAACGTCACGGTGAAAATGTAGATGCACTTGAGGTAAAGATAAAAACACAATGCAGCACTCAAAGCCATCACGGCTAGAAACACAGCAAGTTCACTGAAGGTTTGTCAGTTTGGTATTTGGGGGGACGCAACTGGGAGTGAGTGATGTTCAAAAACCGCCCCCCCCTCCCTTATTTCACTTAAAAACTAAAGCACAGACACCATTGGTTTGCTTTACAGTTGCACTTATAAATCAAGCCATATTTCACTTTTCTGATTAACGTAACAATCCCGCGGTGGTGTTGATTGGACGAGGCGTGAGGCTTTAGTACAGCTGACCGTTCACCTGCTGCAGCACGCTCACCATGAACTCTCTCAGCGTCTGCCGGAAATCAAAAGCGATGTGTACATTCAGCATGTAGGTTTACATATATACACATACAAATGTGTCTTGGGAGATTGATAACGAAGAATTTCATGCGTTCGCCTAATGACGAAATAAGCAGAAAAGCAGAAAGAACAATGGCTATTCTTTGAAGTTTATTTATCTAGTTAATTCATGAAGAATCTGGTTCTCAGAACGCTGTGCAATTTGGACTTTTTTTTTTTTTTTTGCTGAGCAATTTTGTTTCATAGGGTTTTCTATGTACATCACATCTAGTGAACAGTAAGTGCCAAACCAAATTATTTCACTGTTCTATTGCTCGTCCTTATGTCTGTGACCCCTGATTTATTTAAAGTCTTAAATGTTTGCACAAGATGAAAGAAAATTTGAGAAAAAAATCAAGAAAAAAATAATTATATACTGATACATAATTAATTCTGTGTACTAATTAACATAATTTATTTAAAAAAAATGTATGTGAATTATTAATCATTTAATCATATTTTTATCTGAAATTATCTGAAATCAGTGGAAGCTGTCACAAGTTTATAAGCTGGAATTCTGAGATTAAATTAGAAAGTAGCAATTCTGGTTTCATAAGTAAAATTTCTGACATCAAATAAGTGTAAATTTGTTTTTATAAACACTTATATGGGCTTTATAGAAGTTGCACATCCACTAAATGTTTGGACGATTGTGTGAAAAGACGTACCTGAGGCTTGCAGTGCTCCTCGATCCAGCTGAAGACGCAGGCCGAGAGCTCCTGGAAACTGCTGACTGATACTGAGGTACTGAAGGACTGAAACAGGGAGTCCATGATGCTCTGAAAGACACTGAACTTCAGCTGGTCTGAAACCTGCTCGCTGCCCTGCTGAGGGTTATTCTGGTGGGCTTTCACAATGTGCTCGTAGTTTCTGAAAAGACACGGGCGAGAAAATGGTTTCAGGAAGTCATGAGGCTAATGATTAGACTTCTAAACGTGTCTCTTTTTTCGAGGGGCTTATCTATCCTGTCAGACGGTTGCAAAGTCAGATAAAGTGCCTGTGTTGGCTGGAAACGTGTTCAATGCTTCAGTTGCATCCAAACCACATGTTTTCAGTCCAAATCTTTCAGAAAGAAGTTCAAACGCAGACTCACGTCTTCATGATATTTAACGCCATCACCTCCTTCCTAAGTGTGGACACTTCCTCTTCCTGCTTCTTCTTTTCTTTGTGGAGAAACTGGATGTAGTCGATAGCTGCAATTCAACACACTAGTTTTTTTTTCCCCATCTCAATGAGTTATAAACACAATATTTGAGGTTCTCACTTTTTTGCAAGACTGTGGCTTTGCTGATCTTCTGTGCGGCCACGGCAAAGTCGGACTGCTGCTGGCATGTGGGCACTATGGACTGCAGGTCGTCGTAGCCTTTCTGTGAAGATACGTAGAATGATGTAGAAATGCTGAAAAACTGACGATTACCTCATAATCAAACATTATTTTTTCACCCCCCCTTGGGGTGATCATGACAAAAAATATGAATACTATACAATCCTTTTATTTATTCTCAATTCAGAATGAAATAAAAAATAAAACAGTTGCCTATGCTCAAATTCTGTACTCTGTGTGTGTGTTCACAACAGTGTGAAAGCGTCTTAGCCATTCTGAATTTCAATGTGTTTTGGATTTATTAGTCACACTTAAAAATTTTAGATCATCAAACAAATTTAAACACGAAAAGAAATGTGAACACACAAGTAAAAGCAAAAGTAAATTGAAGGTTTTTCTGTTTAAGGAAAAAACAAAACCCAACTGTGGTTTCTAACACTCATATTCAACTTTCAGATAGTATGCATAATATAATAATAGACTTTATTTATAACACACTTCTGAACAAAGTGTTTTGAGTTTTTTTGCCCTATTTTCAGCAAAACATTTGGTGTTTTGCTAAAGATCCAGCCTATTTAAGAGCATTTCGAAGGACGCAAAGTGAAACCCAAGACAAATTCAGGAAGTTGCAGAATTGCAAAAAACGTATTTATAACCATAGTTTATTTTGATAAATTGAATTATTTTGCTTGAACAGACGCTGATCTATTCATTTCACAGCAGCGCTCTTTACCTTGATGGCGTCCCTCCGCTTCTGCTCGGCTTGTGTGTGCGCTTGTCTCCTCCGGTCCTTATACGACTCCTTATACGTCTCGTGTCGGTTATCGCTGTCTTCATCATCTAAAACAAAGAGTTGTCTTTCAATCTCACAGTATGTTCCATTAAACTAAGGAAGACAATGTTAGTTTATTCACCCGTGTTGGGTACTGATGAGGCGCTCGTGGATCCGATGCTGTTGGCTCGGGAGACCACACTTCCTTTTCGCGAGTTCTCGCTGAAGAAACCTAAAGATGAGCAGAACGAGTGCGAAACATGTGCACAGTGATCTTGTCCTCGCTTTTCTTTTCTTTGAGAAGGGAGATACTCACTGTGATCGAATCCGCCGTCACTGAAAGTTCCGTCTGCCTGCTGAGACATGGTGACAAACATCAACACGGCGAGAAGAAGCTCCTCACTTTCACCTCAACACCAGCAAACCGATAAAAACCTGCTTTATTTTTTAACTGGAGCACCGGTCATTGCTTCCTACTGTGAAGTGTCCCAAATACCCCTTCCAATGCTGATGATTAAACTGCATGAATACTGTCATTTCGAACTCTTAAAGTGTCTATTATCAAGCTGCAGTCACACATGTGGAAACGAGGGCATAAGAAACGTCACACAGACACAAAGTGCGCATCATCACAGGACGTGCCCTTCTTAGGCAGCCTACGCAGTGCGCGTCCAGAACACGCGTCACGTGGGGGTTAAGCTTCCAGCGGACGAGTACCGACGTTATGTCGTTTTAAGTGCATGGAAAAGCATGACATGTTGTAAAAAACATCTTACTTTAACAGTTAACCACAGCTGCTCACACGCAGCAACTTTAGCTTAGCAGCTTGAGCTCCCGATTCACCGTTACGGAGCTGCCAATCCATTGAAAGTACAATACAGATTACATTTCACAATAAACTACGATTTAAGAAGTGAATTATGTTGAGGTAATATTGCATATTGTCGTTAACGATGTGTGCACGTTTTTATCATTGTTCTTTGTGACTTGCTGAACTTTGTGGTTAGCCATCTGGGCTAAAACGAGACACCAGAAGTGGCAAACGCAGCCAGATGGATACAAACACACTTTTGGATCAAACGTGGCTTTAAAGAGAATAAAAATCAACACGTGTTTGGTAAAAGAAATGTTTCGCTTACTTTGAGCCACGGGTCTTCAGGCGACGCGCTGTTTTCCGTCATTTTGAAATAAACAATGAGGGGATGCCATTAGCTGCGCCCCCTAGCGGCCAAAGTGCGGGTTGACGTTTCGGATTTCGTTTCTTTTATTACGATTTTAAAATATGTTTTGATAGTGAATGTTAAATTTTAACACAGATTTTGTTTTCAAAACCGAGTGTATAGGTAAACACACGAAAAAAGGGTCAGGTTTGCAGCTAGTCATCGTAATAACATGGTTTGGTATTATTAAATAAATGTAATATAAACTATAATTCTGTGATTTTTTTAAAGTCAGATATGGTTGCCAATGGTCAGACGCAGGTCTTGGCTCTTGTAAATTAATTAATTGTCCACAAGATGGCGATAGAAAAACCTCTGTAAGAAGGTCTGTGATAGAACAATACTGTATTTCCTTTTAGAGGAGTCAAACTCAAGGACACAGGGAGGCAAAACTCAAAGCATATGACAGGATTAACAAAGCATTAATAAACATTTATAAAGCATACCAAAACTTAACATTTGATCATAAAATGGATAAAAACATGAATATTATTTCAGAATAAAAAAACTTAAACTCTAAAAAAACAACTTAAAATATTTCGTCTTTTATCAAAACACATCCTGCCAAATTTGTTGTTAGAAAATTATAATAAAGTTATAAATAAAAACTTGCCGAGAACAATCACAAAACAAAAAAAAGGTGCTACTTGTAAAGTAAATGTTACAAATTATACAATTCAAATTTAACAAGGCAGTAAAGCACTTCAACATGGGATCTGGAAGGAAGGAAGGAAGGAAGGAAGGAAAGTGAAGTGAAGTGATGGCAATATGGCCACTGGGACCATATTGAATTTGTGCTCTGCATTTAACCCATCTGTGAAAGTGCACACAGTGAAGTGAACACACACGAACCCGGAGCAGTGGGCAGCCTAAGCCGTGGCGCCCTGGTGGCAAGTGGGGTTCAGTGTCTTGCCCAAGGACACTTAGTTGCAGAACCAGTCGTAGGGGGATACGATCTGTAGTTAGTGGGCCATTTTTTCCTCATTTCTAAAGGATCTTTAGAAGCTTGGTGGGACGTCGGGTCAGATGTGGTCCCCGGGCCTCGAGTTTGACACATATAATTTAGTAGGTTTCTTTTTAAATTCATTCTTGAAATCTCATGCTCATAAACTTATATATGCAAAGTATATACAGGTGTTTAAAAAAAAAAAAAAAAAAAAAAAAAAAAAAATATATATATATATATATATATATATATACACACACACACATACACACATGTAAAATTTGTTTTTTTTTTTTCTACAAATGCAAACACAACTCAAACCGTCACACCCATCTGTCTAGCTCGAGATGTCAGGAAGCGGCGATGCTTCTGCTTTTCTGTGGTTTCCTCCTGCACACGTTCTTGCTTCTTTCTCATATCAGAAACACACAGCCGTGCGACGGACAGGTGGCTTGTGCTGAAGAAACCGTCCTGATCAGAGGGCTGGACTCGCTGGACCTTTCAAGAGAGATGCTTCACCATCTCCGGTCAGAGGAGAGGCTGCTACCGGCCTGTTAAACCGGTAATCCGCACATTCAAAGAGCGGCGAGTAGAGCTGACCGTTTTAATGGATCACGGTTGTGGAAAGTATAAATGGCTGCCTTTCTCGCTCTTTATCTGCTCTAAGCAAAGGAACATTCCCGTTAATATTTTATTTGTATTGGATCTTAATTTGACTATTCAAACTACAGCTTTGATAAACTGATAGTTCTGGTATCTGATCGAGCTCGGAGCAGTTCTGCCCCGCCTGGAGTGGAAAGACCTACTCAAGTTGACTCAAAAGTCGGAAAAGTGACAGTATTTGTGAACTTTTGTCGGCATGTGTCACATCTCCAGCCCATTCTGGATCTAAACCACCAGTGAGTTTCATCTTGCTTAATCTGTGGATTTATTCATCTGGATAATTTGACAAGAATCAAAATATCCTGGAATATATAAGGAAAATCGTGATGGGTAACGCAGTCGGCGGGAGTGAGCAGCAGGACGGACAGGATTCCAAGGGCTCCACAGGGGCATCGAGCCCCGCGTCTTGCTCCCCTAAAAGGAAAAGCGCCCAGGCCAAGCTGCCCATGCCACCTGAAGAAGAGCTGGAGGAACGCTTCAGCGCCGTCCTGGTGAGTGTCAGAACCGTCAAAATCGTCACACTGAAGTGTGGAAAATTCCTCTCACTCTGTTGAAACTTCACTGCTGTCTCTTTAGTTCCACATGGGCTTTTCGTACAGGAACTTGCGTTAGAAGCGTGACAAATTAAGAAACTGCTTACCAGAAGTCACGAGAAGAAGGTCTTCAATTAGAATACACACACAAATACATCCGTGCAGACGTTTTTTGTTTGAAAGTGTGTGTGTTTGTGTGTGTGTGTGTGTGTGTGTGTGTGTGTGTGTGTGTGTGTGTGTGTTTATGTGAGTGTGACAGACAGACAGAACACAATCTTTGGCCCAGATGTGGAACTACTAAACACAAATGGTTTTTTTTTTGACACATACTGAATTTATAATTAACAGTAAATGAGCGGCATTAACACTTGTATGTGTCTTTCACACTGTCCTCCGCCCTGTTTCTCTCCTCCTTCTCTTAGTTTCACTCAATGATTCTAGAGGCACTTTCACTACTCTCACACACACACACACACACACACACACATAGGAAGCTACTAACTGCTTGAGGAGGAAACACCCAAATAGTCGTATGTCTTCACTAAACCTTGCATCCTCTACCACAATCTGTGTTTAATTCGGTTTAAGCGGAACAAAAATCTCCACTGATCATAATAACCGGAGCGTTATCCTCCTTCAGTTTTGAGTGGCAGTCACACTGACTTTGTGCATATAAGGCGGAAAGAGAAACTCGCAGACGAAATTAGACCTTTGCTTAAGTTTCAAGTGAGATACAGGAAGAAGAATGACATTTCCGTAAATATCTGTTCCATTGCGTGTGACCAAATGATGTCATCAGTGTGATACTGACAGCATTACCCTACCTACATTACAGTATTTTATGTTTTCTATGAACGTTCATGTCGCTGCAGCAGCACAAATGTCCTACGACTATCAGTCACATCCTTAATAAATACAGGAGATGTAATTCATATTTTATACTCTCATTAGTTCTATACGTCAGCCTGTCCGCATCTATTTCTAGTCCGTGATGAGTTGAATGTGTCTCTGCAGAGTTTGATGAATCTTCCTCCCGACAAGATGAAGCTTCTGAGTCAGTATGACAACGAGAAGAAATGGGAGCTGGTCTGTGATCAGGTACGTTTATCACCTCTGATGTGACCCTACATGACCTTTATGAGAGGATCCGTGCCGCCATTATTAGATTTCATTTACTTTCATTTTGTAGAGGTTTCTCTAAGTAAGTGAATGATTAAAAAAATTATTAATTAAAACATATTCATAAAAATGGTATAATAAACAGTAAATTTAAATTTTTTTATTAAATTTTTTTATTAAATTTTTTTATTAATTTTTTTTATTTCATTTAATTTTTTTATTTAATTAATAAAAATACTTTGGCCTGTAAATATTGTTTAGATAAATAATCTAATTAAAGGGAGTTAATAGTTATAATACAAAACATTACTATTTAAGATTTAGGAAATGTTAATATTTATAAATACAGTATACATATTACAAGTTCGTGTCTGATCGGATGGGTTAAATGCAGAGAAAAAATTTCCCCACTGAGGGACTAATAAAGGTTCAATTATTATTATTATTATTATTTATATTACAAAAAGGATAAGAAAAAATACAAATCAGTATTAGCACTTATACAGACATATAGAGTGTTAAGAAAGGAATGACTGACACATTTTTAGACCATGTGTTAATAGTATATACATATAGTATAAAACAAATATAACACATTATCAGTTTTTTCCAACTTCCATAAGAAGAACAGATGCATGAAGTTGGACTTCTTACGAAACCTTTTGCGCCCTTCTTGTGTTTTGTTGCTATGACAACTGTCGGATGCTTAGTAGTAATGTGTGCGAAAGACATAAGTTGTTATAGCAACAGCAGTGTAAATGTCAATTGCACGCACACACACACACACACACACACACACACACACACACACTTGCATTTATATCATAATAGGGTCCCAGCCTTGACTTACATACAAAGCAATACGTTCTCTCCCCTCTCATCCATCCATTTCAGTTCCAACACTCCAGAAATGTAAATCAATTATTTTGTGTTTCTTTTGTCTACTTTTTCCCGTAGGACTAATCATTGTTCTTCCTTTCTAAGGAACGTTTTCAAGTAAAAAATCCTCCCTCTGCATACCTGACTAAAATCAGAAGCTTTTACCAAGACCACACCGGGGTGGCACGTAGAGTAGGTGCTTCCATACACTCATTTCTTCATGATGATAATTCTTACACCCACCAGTCTGAAAGTTCCAGTGGAAACTCAGCTCTGAGTTTGCTCTTGCTTTCCTCTCAGTTCAAGAAACGTGTGCAGGAATCCACTCAAGTCCTGAGAGAGTTGGAGATCTCGCTGAGAACCAATCACATTGGGTCTGTGTCTAGAAAGCCAACAACGACATGCTTGTTTCCCAACGTTTCTTGACCTGACGCTTCACAAACTCTGTTTAGATGGGCTCAAGAATTCCTGAATGAGGAAAATCAAGGTCTAAATGTTCTGGTGGACTTCCTGTCTTACGCTCAAAGTGACGCACCGTATGTTCACCATTCATTTATAGATTAAGTATTTACGATGACTTATTTTCCTACATCCTATTTAAAATACACCAAAATGGGTTTGTTTCTTGCGCAGATTTGACACTGAGTCTGTAGAGAATGGCAGCTCTGTGTGGGACAGAAGACTGTCAGAACGATCCATGGAGGATCTAGCCAAAAATATCAACCGTTCTCCCTCACACGGGATGACACGAGCTGCACGAGCGCTCACAGTCCGGTGAGTCATCAGCATCACAAGCCACATGATGCCAATGAATCACCACAGGACAATGGGCACAAAATGTGGAAGCTAAGTAACTATTTCCTCACATTAGATTAACAACACTGGCGCAGACCAGGAAAACCCTGCGTAATGCTCGCTTGGCCACCCAGAGAGACGACGTTCACCTTTGCATCATGTGTCTACGCGCCATCATGAACTATCAGGTAGCTGAATCAAAGCCAATGCTAAAGCTAATCAAAAGGACGTATTCATAACTCACTTTCTTGCACTTTCCCAGTCTGGTTTCAGTCTGGTCATGAGTCACCCAAGATGTGTCAATGAAATCACTCTCAGCCTCAACAACAGAAACTCCAGGTGAGTGTTGCCAGGGGTGTAAAGAATACTTGAGTAAAAGTACCGGTACGTTACTGTAAAATTGCTCTATTGCAAGGTACAAGTCTTGAGTAAAAGTCATAAAATATCCGATTTTAAAACAACTCATGTATTTTACACCTACTGAATTGCGACTTAAATACACTAAGGAATGTGAAAAACAAGACAATCTAATGAGGTTTTATTTCCTAATATAGAAATATAAACAAAAGAACAAAACGTCAGTCTCAGTGAAACTCAAATGTGCAAAAAAAGTGTTCAAAAATACTAAAGTAACAAAGTCCATTTACTCAAGTACTTTACACCAGTGTTGCATTGTGGGGGTTTGCGTGGATCTCACTCACCTCTGATCATGTAGGACCAAAGCTCTTGTGCTGGAGCTGCTGGCCGCTGTGTGTCTGGTCAGAGGAGGACACAACATCATCATCTCCGCCTTTGACAACTTTAAAGAAGTCAGTGGATTAAATAAGATGCAAAGCTTTGTATTTATGAACATCATTGCTGCTCCCGAAAGATCTTGGTTAAATTTGCTGTGGCTTTGATTTGTCATGCAGGTAAGTGGAGAGAAGAATCGCTTTGAGAAGCTGGTGGATTATTTCATGAATGATGAGAGCAGCATAGACTTCATGGTGAGCTCTCAGATGAAACACTACACTAGAAGATGAGTTTCAGAGATATTCACATCTTCTGCTTCTTTCTAGGTGGCTTGCATGCAGTTCATAAACATAGTGGTCCACTCGGTAGAGAACATGAACTTCCGCGTGCATCTCCAGTATGAGTTCACCCAGCTGGGCCTGGACCAGTTCTTGGAGGTAACATACTATATATCTTCAGATTCTTTACAGCAGCAGCTCCTGGTGCTTGATTCTTTATTGCTGGAATTGTGCGCAGTCACTAAAGGACACGGAAAGTGAGAAGCTGCAAGTGCAGATTCAGGCTTACCTGGAAAATGTGTTTGATGTTGGAGCTCTGATGGAAGACGCCGAAAACAAAAGTGAAGTAATGGAGCACGTCGTGGAGCTGCAGGAGAACAACGCACAGGTTGAGATCTGAGACTCGCAGCTCAGCAGCACATGGAATCTTTTTGGTGTTCAAACATTCGTGTGCAATCCTGATTTGTAGCTCAGTGCCCGACTGCAGGAATATGAAAGTGGAGCCTTTGAAAAAATGGCGGAACTGGAGAAGCAATTGATGCAAGCCACAAAAGAGTCAGCGCTGCTGAAGGTAGTGTTCCTTCTTCTTCTTCTATGTGGAACAGTGTTTAAGCTGAAAATTATCTACCAAATGAAAAAAAAGTTTTTAAAGTTTTTATGGTAAGAATTCAAAGTTTCTCTGAAATTCAAATGCCTTAATCTTCCAACTCTTCAGTGATAAAGGCCTCACTGAAGAGTTGGACTTGTGACTGAAAGGTTCTTTCTGGAAGTCTCTTTGGATCAAAAGACATGTAAAATAAAGATATTTCACAACAAAATTCACGAGATTCTAGTTTTCCAGTAGACCAGGCATGTCCAAAGTTCTGGGGGCAATTGCGGCCCGTTTTCAAATTTTCGCAATTTTGGTATTTATAGCCTTCACATCTGTTATGTGTGTCAGGAAAGTTTGCGGGAGTCCTGCGCTCAGGTGAGCACGTTACAGCAGAGAGAGAGAGAGCGAGAGATTCAGAGAGAGAGAGAAAGAGAGCGTGAGCGTCCGTCACATCCATCCCATGTCGAGAGAGAACGAGATGTCAGCAAACAGGAATCTCGACTGGAGGAGAAGCTGAAGCAACTGCAAGAGAAAGGTCTAGTCCACCTGGAGCGGTCCGGCTCTGGAAGCTGGGACGTTGAAGTTGTTCCGGTCACTGTAGAAAAAGTTGTCCCTCAGACAGGTAAAGCCTCTAAATATTCTACTTCTGGTTTGAGAAGAACACAATTTTACTATTGTTTCATTTTGCTTTTCACAGTGTTTGTGCAAGAACCTGCTCCTCAAGCATCATCTCCATGTGCAGCACCAGTTTCTCCTCCTCCTCCTCCTCCTCCTCCTGGTACAGCCACACCCCCACCTCCGCCTCCTCCACCCCCTCCACCTGGAAGTGGGCAGGCTCCTCCTCCTCCACCCCCTCCTTGTGTTGGTCCTCCCCCACCCCCGCCTCCACCTGGGTGTGGACCGCCTCCCCCTCCTGGAGCCCCTTCTGCCCCTGGGGCTAAAACAGGTAAAAGAGTGAAACCATTGTAATTAAGGTGATAAATATGCAGGCATCCAACCGTCCACGTGTGACCACATCGCCATTATCCTTGTTGTCCACGCAGAAACACGGACTCGCAAGTCTATTCAGACCAAATTCAAGATGCCATTGTTGAACTGGCAGGCGCTGAAACCCAATCAAGTGAATGGAACTGTGTTCAGCGAGTTGGATGATGAGCAAGTTTTGGGGGTAAAAGCTAAGAAACTTCTTTTAGAACGTCTCACTTCAGTATATTTTCATGGAAATGAACCATTTCATGCTTCTCTTAGGAACTGAACATGGACATCTTTGCTGAGCAGTTTAAGACCAAAGCTCAGGGTCCTCCAGCAGATATCTTCAAGCTAAAGATAAAAGTATCAGAGAAAGTGACCACTAAAGTGTCTCTGCTGGAGCCGAACAAAGCCAAAAACCTTGCCATCACCCTGCGGAAGGGCGGCATGAGTCCTGACAACATCTGCTCAGCCATCGAGAGGCACGAGGCCTTCTTCTCAAACTTTGACTGTGATAGACTCAGTTTTTCAACATGTTCTCCTGTCGTTCTTAGATATGATCAGCAGTCTTTGAGTCTAGACTTCCTGGAGCTTCTGGAACGCTTCATCCCGTCAGACTATGAGCTGAAGTTACTCCAGAACTATGAGAAGGAAGGGCGCCCCCTGGAGGACTTGAGCGACGAGGACCGCTTCATGATCCGCTTTGGCAAAATCCCACGTCTCACCCAGCGTATCAACACACTTATTTTTATGGGAAACTTCCCCGAGAGTATGAAACGCCTGCAGCCGGTCAGTTCTAGTTACGCTCACTGCTTTAAAGACAAAAAATATAAGTTTGTAATAGATTTTCTCCACGTCTGATTAGCAATTGGATGCCATTATTTCTGCATCTGTGTCACTCAAGTCTTCATCAAAGCTTAAAAAAATGTTAGAGGTGAGAAGACGGTTGATTTAACCCTTAGTGTAGAAGCTCAGAAGAAGTGACGCGCTCGACTCCGTTTCAGATCATCCTTGCGTTTGGCAACTACATGAACAGCAGTAAAAGAGGAGCAGCTTCTGGCTTTCGTTTGCAGAGTCTTGACCTGGTGAGGACGTGTCTTTTCCATTCTAAATATTATTCATAATTACCTGTGCCACACAAAAAAATAGCACGAAAGGTTAATCTAAGATGGAGAGATGATGTTTATCCCAGCATGCTTTGGCTGAAAACACTTTCCAGATCAGTGGTCTACCAAAAAAAGGTTGGATATATACTTAGATTGACACCGATAAGCAGGTTAGAGTTTCCAATTCATCTGAAAGCATAGTTTTGTACTGAGCATGCCAAACCAAAACATCTGGAACATTCTACTGCTTAGCAGCAGCTATGGTGAAAGTCTGATTACACTGACTTTCACCATGATAATATGATATGAACGAGCGAGAAGCAATTGATTATTAGGTCTAGAGTTCTAGACCCAGAGATCTACATACAGTTACATGAAGAAAGAGGAGAGAAAGTATTGAGGAGAGCAGCCATGAAGGGCTTTAACCTGTTAAGGACTGAGCAATTTAACGCGTAATAATCTTTTGGGTTTTTGAGCGGAAACAATGGTAACTCTTATGTAACTAAGCAACCAAAAATTCAAAATTACTGTGGTATTTAGTTGCTGTAATTGTTGTGTGACTGGAGTCCAAGAATTGGGTTTTAATCTCAATCTTTCATACGGTCTAATGGTCTATGTTTTCAAGGTCAAATATTTCATAATTGAATAAGCAATAATTTATTTTTAAAAAATGCAATGGAAGGGGTCAAGCCCCGCCCCACCAGCAGGCCTGTGGGCTTTAGAATTGTAAAATCTATACGGGACTTAACGGGGAGCCAATGTAATGAGGTTAATAATTTATTTAATCTGAAAGTGATAGATAGATGACTCTCATCGTATGGAAGAGAAAAATGAAAAAGACAAAAAATATATTCTGGTCTCATTTGTGAATAAAAATGATTCATGTTTGGAATAGTATGGAATGCTCTCTATGTTTCTGAAGTGAGAGTTTCTGAGCGAGCCCTGAGAGACTGAATTATTTGCTCAGATCTTTAACGTCGAGGTCTTTGATGCAGAATGTGCCAGGAAACCTAATGGACTTTAAAATAAGCAAGGTCTGAATTTAAAAAATGCTTCTTGCTTTTGAACGCTACAGTATAATAAACGCTTGCAGGTTTGCGTGACGGGCTTTTCCCTTCCCGAACCCAGTCAATGCAGAACCTTTCTTTGATCTATGGCGTCATTAGTTTTCTATTAAAAACAGAATAATCATGAAACCCTCACAACCTGTTATTTTTCTTTCAGCTGTTAGATACAAAATCCACAGACCGAACGCAGACTTTATTGCACTTCATTTGCAATATGGTGCAGGAGAAGTATCCCGAGCTCTGCTCCTTCCACACCGACCTCCGCTTTCTAGACAAAGCTGGACTGGGTAAGATAAAGACTTTTATACTGTATACACTAATGGTGCTTTTTATTTCAATGGCCTACTCACTTAATAATTGGCTCGTTTGTACGTCCAGCTCTTTTGTGCAGACGTGAATAAAGCAGTGGATCACTAACAATAAACTATTAAACTATGAGTCAACCAACTTTAGCTTTCTGCATTCATGCTCAATATGGTCGTTCAAATAGGAAGTTGAACGGCGGGGCCCTTGCTTTCGTCTAGTTGAAAACAAACTACGTAGTACGGTTTGCTTTCATGAATAAACGTGAATACTCAGTCTAAAATGTAAGCCTAAAACAAAACACAAAAATGTAACTTTGGGGACAGATTATCATATAGTTATAGGACTTTTATTATTAGAAATTATTTTGATTTTACTTTTCCTTGTTAAAATTTGTGTCAAATGCATAAAAAGTGGCTGTTTTCACAATGTTTGGAGAGAAACGATTTGAACGTTCTTCTGCACGGTGTTCTATCAAAGTAATTTAAAAACTGCAGCTTTATATGTAGATGCTGTGCAAGTCTCTCTAGGTAAACTCATTCGGTGTAACTTTCTACTTTGTTCCCTCATGAGCGTTTCAGTCACATCAACTAACAACCTCAGCCGACCGAGGATTAGTTTACAATCTTTGGCTTTCTTTCTAAATGAATCATGAAAGCAAAACTACAACAAAGCAAAAAAACAAACCAAAAAAGTACCTAATTTATGCATAACAATATTGTCTGACACGTTTAAAAAATGTTTATTGTTTTAATTTTAAATAAAATAAATAAAAACACATTTGTTTGAATTTTATACTTTTCATATATTCCATTTTTTTTTCTGAAAAAAAAAAAAAAAAAAAAAAAATTTAATCTCACACGTTGCAGTGTCATTGGACGGTGTGCTGCAAGACGTGCGCTCTCTGGAGAGAGGGATGGAAGGAACCAAGAAAGAATTCCTGGTGCAGGACGACATTCCAGCGCTGAAAGAGTTTGTGAAGACCAACAGCAACATCTTAGAGACACTTGGTAAAGATGGCAAAACCGCACAGGTATGACATCAAATGATATACGTATATTGTAATATCCTTTATTTTTTTTTAATTACGATACATATTATTTTGTATATATCACACCGTTATATTCTTGCTTTCTGGCAACCAGGAGGCGTATGTGTCAGCGGTGGAATATTTCGGAGAGAATCCTAAGACCACACAGCCCTCCATGTTTTTCCCACTGTTTGCCAGGTTTATCAAAGCTTATAAGGTGAGTCAAACTGTGACATCATTTTTTTTAAATGTTATTGTAGAGATTGTCAAAAATCTTTTGGAGCAAAATCACATTTTAAAGCAACTCAGAACTATTCTAGATCAAATTACAAGGTGTGGACCTCCTACCGCAGTGAAGGATGATGTTGGTTCAGAAACAAGTTCATATATAATTCATTTCATTAGATGTGATAATGTGTTTGATGGAGTCTTACCTGTTACTGCACAGCAAGCAGAACAAGACAACGAACTAAAGAAGAAACAGGAGAGTGCGGCTGAGGAGCTGATGACTCCCTCACCAAAGAAGAAAACAGAGACGCCTCAGAAAGTAAAGTGAAATTATTTTTTTCAAGCGTTGGAAACTTTCCATTCCATTCCATTTTTAATTTAAATAATCTCTGCTCAGGGCCCAATGATGCCCAAAATGCCTCAGATGGACCTGATTGCTGAGCTGAAGAAGAGACAAGTGAAGCCTCAGGTCACCGATGGAGCCATTGATGACATCATCACAGGTAAAAGCACATTTTACAAAGAAAAAAAAACATTTTATAAACAGCAATTTAGCTTAGAATTCTTTCTTTCCTACCAATAATAAATGCATTTTAGTTTTCATTAGACATTACATTTTTTGTGTTTCTTATGTGTGTGTGTGTACAGATCTGAGAAATGCTCCTTACAGACGAGCGGACGGACGGAGATCAGCACCACGACAGGACAACTGAGTGTCACATCGGAATATCATTTCTCAGGAATCACTTTTAATCCAGTGAAATACTGTAAAACAACAGAAAATTACAATAACACCCAGAAACGGCACACTAAAACCTCAGGTCTTCTACCGTATACTGTACTGATCACATGGCTATAAAGTAATAGAGCCGTCATGTATCCTCACTGTGACACTAGTCATGTGATGAACATCACGGCTGACCAGCCAATCAGATTGTTTCTGAACACAATCACCAAACAGAGTTTATAACCACTGCCGCACTATGTAGTTAATCTACAAAGTATTTCTTCAAAACTCAAGAAAAGATGTGAATTGAGTGGAGGAGCTGAACCAATTAAAAACCCAAAAATACAAACTATTTTCTAAACTGATCAAACAAAAACAATGACACTGGAGTTACTCTAAAGTTGAGCTGAGATTGAGGAAGTAATGTTGCAGTATTACTCACGACAATATTATTTCTTCTGATATAACCATAGAAGCCTTCAAACGAACAAACAAAATAAATACTATAGGGTCTAAATGCTTAGGGGATCATACAATTATACGTGTTACATCACCTTATACTGTACAGAAGACGCATTCTCAGTTTGTTTGTAAATAAATGTTTTGCTTTTATTTTTTTACTGATGGTTCTGATTTTGTGTAAGTGTGAGCATTCCTGGCTTAATTTCACTTAAAACAGTAAATAAATCTGTACACATGCCATTATATTATCATGTAACCATCTCTTTTTCTGTGCTGATAGGGACTTCAATTTTGAAATGTGTTCTGTGAAGCACACCCTTATTTTTTTATCATTAGTTTACTCTTCTCACCTGTGTAATTCATAAGCTTATGAAAGTCTTTGAAAAGTCTTTTATCTTATGAAAGTCTGTGAAATAGTTTTATTTTGATTCAAAGCTACACATGTTTTTGTAAGCTACTTTTGTTTTTTTTTCCCCCCACGTGGCATTATTATTTGAGAGGGGGGGGGGGGTTAAATTTATAAAATAAAAGCATCTTCACCTCTAGCACTGTCTGTCTCTGCCTTCACACACCTCACAGCCTTATGTTTCTGTTGCTTTTCGCTCGTCTATATAATCACAGTCGTCAAACTATTGCTACCTTCTTCTTTACCAAAAAAGAGAAGAGTCCATGTCGTAGAAGAGAGCTGTACTTTATTAGACACACAACCACATACATTATGTACAAAAGTTCTCTGATGTTTTCTCACCGAAAAAAAAAAGAAAACCACATTTCTCACAAAGTTATCATGGCATCCACACTAATAAACGCTTGTTTTCTTCTATAGGTGTCATTTTTGTATATAGAGCTATTCGTACTTTGTATAATCCTCTACACTAGAGATGGAGGGTCACAGCATTTAGGGAAAGGGCTTGTGTTGATGGTCTGAGCCGAGATGAATCTGCTCGTCCACTCGAGAAAAGAATAAAACACACCCAGTGCCGATCAAGTCCGGTTACCACAACACCACAGGTTACAGTAAGACTGGACATGCCTGCGCCACAGATATCAGACAGATAAACAAGAGAGTTCCTACAGCAACCTTGTTTCAGTCAACTCACTATTCTCTTTTTTTTTTTTTAAGAAACATGTAGATTTGATTTTTAAAATCATCTTCACCGTGCGATTGCTTTTAGAATATACATGCATTGCTATAATTATTTTTAAAAAATTTATTATATATACCTCACACCTCCGTTTAAATAAAACCTTTCTCTGGACATAATTTGTAGGACTATAGTATTTATGTTTTTATTTACATATAGTATTTTATTTTTTAGCTCTGTAGGACTTTACTGCTACGTATTTTATTCTCTCAATTCAGTAATATCCAGGTAGAAAAACCTCCGGTAAAATTATCCACATAAAGGCATTCTGAATATTTTTTTTATGGTTTCTTCATAGATCGTTTAAGTAATAATGTGCTATCTCAAAATGCCCGCTCAATGCACTTTTAAAGCAGACATGAAACATCCAGCTTCTTCTGTGTACCGCTTTATAGAGAGAGAGAAACACAAAGGTACCAACATGCACCCAAAAATCAGCATGGACTTTTGCTTTTGGCTGTTTGGCAAAATCACGTCATCATTAGCAATGCAAACGCAGTACTGCTTCTCTCCACTAGAGAGCAGACTGATGAAGTGCCTTTGCATTTACTGCAGTTCTTAAAACTTCAATAAAAAAAAAAAACAGGTAAAGGTTACATTCTCAGGTCACAGTAGATTAGATATTACTAAACACAATTTGTCATGTTAGTGGTGAGAAGATTTCACACCAACCATCTTATCAATCCAGCTCTCTCCAAATAAACTGAGGATGGCGGCCATTTTCCCCATTCACCCGAAACGAAAAACTAACACGACTCTAAAATCAAACGGAATTATGCAGCTATACATCGAACTGTGCTGTACAGAGCAATAGTGTCAACTCAATATACAAAACACGTTTGTTGTGCATAAATAACTGTCAGTATACTTTATTTCCTTACAAAAGAAAAGTATATACAAATGAATCTCTCAATATAAAATCGAGCAACAGAAATCTACAAAAGCAAAAAAATTGGAATCTATCGCAGAGTGAAAAATAAAAGACTTTGCCAGCAAAACGACTTTGCTCATGTGTTAGCACTTAGCCGTTTTAGCATTATCCGAAAATAGAGTTTTGTTTGCGAAAAGGTTTAACCACCTTGGTGAAAACATGAAACGGAACTGATTTGAGAGAAACGGCAGCCAGGAGGGAAACGCTTTCATCGTTTAAACCCGCTCAGCGGCGCATGAAATGCTAAATTCCTCTCATCTTTAGTTTTCAAACAGGCCTTCAGCAACAGAGTTTCTCATCAACTCTCCATCTAAACCACTAGAACAAAAGTCTGCAAAGAGAGATACGAAAGAGTCAGCAAGAATCCGAACAATCATTCCACTACTCTGGATTTCGACAGCTAAAACAACAAAACTCAGAATTTTGTTGCTGATTTGGCTCCACCCACTCAAACAAAAAGCGTCACTTTTTTATACGCACATTCAGGTGGCCAGAAAACTATTCTCCTATACGTTTCTCTTCTTGAATTTTTAGACTATTTTTAAATATGTGACACTTCAACCGAGGGAATAAATAAAACTTCACTGCAGCGTGGAAGTGTCGTCAGCCCTGAAATGCAAAAACTGTCATTGACAAAACATATTCAAGGATGGGCTTGTGGAATGTGCTAGTAGCTGCTGGCACTGGTGCCACAGAAACGCGGGAGGGTTTGATTGGCTCATTTGGGCTGGAACGCTGAGCTCCACAGATGTCCTCACGTCTGCTGGAATCACCCTCAGTCTTCTAGCTTGTACAACCTCTACATGCTGAACCAGCCATCTGCTTGTGCATTGGACATTTCAAGTCCTGTTCTCATTCTGGGCCTATTTTGTGCCAAACCGTGATTGTCGAATTCCATTGTATCTCATTAAAACGCATTTCTGAAGTGTTCGAGTGGTTTTGAAGAACCTGTTGTGCTTTTTGATCAGCAACAAGGATGTTTCCCAAAATAGCTTTTGGCTGTTATGATTAGCGTTCACACATTTCCATAATTGAGCAAAACGTGGGCAATCACGACCGTTATCATCCAAATTTATATTAGCGATGACAATCTGTCCTAAGACCGTATGTAAATCCTTCCACTCAGACGTGTGAAGTAAACAGTGAGCATCCATCATTGTGATCTTAGCACCAATCCCAGTTGTTTGCTGATTCCACCATTCACATGAACTTTTACAACCATTCTTTTCATTTTTTTTGTTGATACAGATAATAATAATAATTTCTGAACAAACACCACTACTACAGTACTGACTTTTCGATTATTGCAACTCTACTTGGTTTCTCATAGTCTTGATGGACATCTACTGATCTCCAGCATGTGAGATTTGGCAAAGGAATGTGGTTTGGGAGACCCTCGGCAGACCCCCGGTGGGTGGACGCAGGCTGGTGGTGTGTCCAAGCCCATCTGCTGGCTCTCCGTAAGCAGAACTGGCAGGACTGGAGAGCGAGTCGGGATTTGAATCTGCTCAGAGACTGGGCGATGATGTAACGCCTAGTGGTAAAGGAGCATCACGCCTCCATGCGACATGCCAGATTGTCCTTCTCTGTGCTGGACAGACCGGGATGAAAACAACGACACTGAAACCCAAACGTCTATCTTTTGTTTTAGAACTCAACTGTGTTTAGATCTTCCAGAGTTTCTCTACTCCTTGTCGCCAAGGGAGACGGTCTTGCTTGGCTCCAGACTGTGAGCAGTAGAGGTTGGCAGGGCGAGTGAGGACAAACTCCGCGAGCTGATGGGCGAGGTCGGAGAGGAAGTGGGAGAGGTGGGTGAGGAAGGAGAGCGGCCATTGGAGAAAGAAAGAGGAAGCGTGGAGCTGTTGAAGTTCTGCTCTCGGAACAAGCGGTGGTGTCTCAATGAGGAGGACAGGAGCAAGGCCTCGGCCGACAGACTGGACGCAGAGATGCTGGCCAGCAGGGCTTTGGCCTGGTTGGAAGAGGCCGTCAGGGAGGATAGAACTCCATCCTGAGGATTCTTCTGCAACCTGGAGGGAAGCTGGCCGGAGAAGCTCGCAGCTCTGGTGCTAGTGAGAAGAGACTCTGTTGCTCTGGCTCTACTGGTGGTCAGACTGAGAGCCTTCAGGCCACACATGAAGGACAGAGAATAGAAGAAAAGCGTAAAAAAAGACAGCTGTGGATGGTGTGGGTTTGTCTTCTGCATTGGATCTTCTCCCAACACTCTTTCTCAATAACTCAAACCTAAAGAATAAACCAGGCACTGGGGAGTTAATAACTAAATGGTGTTTGGGATAAAGGTTTGGTGTTGATTGAGGGGGATGCTGATGACAGTTGGAGGAAGTGGAGAAGTGAACAGGCCTTGGTCGGGAGGGTTATTGGTCACTCACTGGTGCTCACTGGGGTCAGGCAGGAAGGGTCCAGGGGGATCAGAGGTGCATCGGACCGATGGCAGGTGACACGCAGGCGGGAAACAGTGAAGGGATGAATGATGGGAGAGAACGGAGGGAGAATGAAAAAAAGAGACAACGTTATTCAGGCTCTTTTGAGGTCATCTTGATACACAATCTCAAGAGTTCTTCACACAATACATTGATTCTATTAATAACAGTTGGGTTGTTATACGTAACTGACCATTGCAGAATGTTTCTTATGGAATGTGAGCACATACAGTCTGCTGTGACAATCTAACATGATGTGTGAGGAAAAGTGCTTTACCCAAAACTGGAATCGGCTGAAAAGGTTGGACAGTCGAGATGGAGTGAAGAGATAGTGAGAGTGGAGAAGGAGAGAAATGGGGTGAAGTGTCTGTAGTCTCAGAGAGAGTGGAGAGAAGTTCTTTCCACATGAAGTGCCAATTATTCCACCCTGATAGAGCAGAAAAACACTCTCCATCACTCTCTCTTTCTCTGTCGCTCTCTCTATCTATCCAGTGTCTTTTCATTTTAACCTTTTCCCTCGCTTTTTTTCCCTCCTCTTTTATAAACCTGCTGGTCCATGTCTTTTACACACAACCTTCTCAAACAATTCCCAAAAGATGAGCAGTTGAGTTCAAACTAAAATTCGAATTTTGATTAAATTATTTTTATAGAAAAGAATGATTACAGTACTAAAGTTTAAAAAAATGTCTTTTCTGTTAAACACAGAAGCCTTTTCTTTTTCGTCATTTTTTTTAAACTGTTCTTAGAGCTCTGTTCCCTCTTTTATATTGCTTGGCTTTTTGAGTTCACACTTCTTCAGCCTTTCTCCTGAGACTCACCTGCATCAGGTTTCTTTGTTCTGGTTGGGAATGTCTAATGCATTTCAGTCTCAAATGTTCTGTGATTGACACACCAATTCACCACTGAAGTCCCTGCTGGAAAGTTCCAGTGACTGGCACACACACTTTTTTCCAAACTCTGAAGATTTTCATTAAAGTTAAAATGCTATAAGATGAACACACTGCCAATGTAAGTGTTTAAATGACGTACATTAATTAAATAGAGCTATGCAGAGACTAAAGGCCTTAGATTTAAATCAGTTTAAAAGACAAACCAACATAACTTGAATTTACACTGCACTGTACTTATTTTACATTTTTTCTGCAGCTTACACTATACTGCACCTTAATTACACTACACTGCACATTATTTACACTATACGGCACCTTATTTACATAATACTGGACCTTATTTCACTATACTGCTCCTTATTTACACTCTATTATAGATTATTTAAAACAAAATGCACCTTTTTTTCACTATACTATTCGTTAATTACACTATACTGCACATTATTTACACTATATGGCACCTTATTAACACTACACTGCACATAATTTACATTACACCTTTTTTACTGATAAATCAATGTGCAAAAGTGTATCTGTTTTTGTTTATACTGGTATTTAATTTACGCAAACTATGATTTATGTACAGCAAATTGTTCTTTTTATTCTCTTGTCTATACTGTTTATATCCAAACTGTGTATTGACTATTGTTTCGCCCTTGAAGATTATGGTAGTTATTGGCTAGTATTAGTACTGTGATAATAAATAATTTTAAATGCTGTGCAGTAAATTGATTGGATTAGTTTTTTGATTGGAAAACGGATTAGTTTTTACACAGAGCGAACAACGAACAGGTTGCAACGAGCTTTTAAAATAGTTGTGAGAGAACATTCAGAATTTTCAAATGGTCAGAATCAGAGTAGGGGTTAAAGGTCAGTATGACGGGATGGCTACGTTTATCGATCTTATTTTAAGAAAACGCAAATTGCATAAAACAAGACAAATGTCCTGGGACAGGAAGTGGGGTCATACCTGCTGCTGAGCCTGACTCTTGATGAAGTCGTCCCTCTGTTTGCTGATTTTTCCCTTTTCTGATGCGTTCTGCTGCAGGTGCTTGAGACGAGACAGCGCCTTTCCACCCACGTTCTGACATGAAACAAAGCGAAAGAACAGACAGATCAAACATCCGATTTGTAATATTTCCTTTCCCACTTCAACCCGTTTATCGGTCAACACAGGCAGTGAGAGTGCTGAAAGGAGACAGGATGTGCTCGTGGGAATGTGCGCTTCACAAAAGGTTCGCAAGCAACTCGCAGTAATTCTTTCTTTTTCTGTAAATCGTTGAATCCGTGATCATAAATCATTCAAGCTTTTGCGCTGTTCCTTCCGTCTGCATTAAAACTACACAAGGCTAAATTCACCAACCGTCGTGACTGAAACTCATTTATACAAAACCAACCTTTTTAAAATATAACCTTTCCATGTGAAAGTTGAAATGAATTGTAATTTAATTGTCTAAAGTTCAACTTTTCTAAAGTCTGCTTGATAGATTAGTGCATCACTGATGTTTCTTCAGGTTGTAATCAGGTGGACCGGTGAGTTTGCTTGTCCCAGCATTCATGTGGTGAAAACAACACAGCGATGATGCAGTGTTGGCTTGCTCACAAATGTGCCGGCTCAGTGGAAAACACAAACGACGGCGTTCTAATATTTCCCGTCTGTCAGGGAGCGAGATCAGCTTCTTCTCAGAGGAGCTTAACAACAGGCACAATGAGGATAAGAGACAAATGGAAGTGGAAATGCGCCAGCCAGACGAGCTAATGACACATTTCTCACAACTTCATCTTCTTATGACAATAAGTCAATTGCTTTGAGTCGGTAATTTTGACTCATTTGAACAGAACTCAATTTCTTTATGGTAATTGTTTCTGTATTTCTGTAAAAGTCCACAAGAAGGCATTATGACATGTTTCCACTTGTTTCAAGGTAAATTCAAATTGAATTTGAAAATTTGCTTTCAAACGTAATGATTATTACGTTGATGGCCTTTTTGAGTCTAGGTTTCGGGTAAATAATTGATAAAAAGTGAAGGGTGAGTCACAAAAATAATCAGTAAATTGTGTTATATATACAAATAAATAAATGTGATAAGTTTTAGTAAATAGTTTTGCGGAAAATGTAAGAAAGTCACGGTAAACATAATCTTGTGAACCTATTAATTACAGTGTAAGAGGGAATAAATATAGCAAATTCATCAGCATTTTGCATATACCGTAACAATGCAAATATGTAATAAAAAATAAATCCGTAATAAACACATACTATCTAACTAACCCACGTCCATTAAGTACTTCTGTACATTTACTTTAAGGAGACGTATTATTGTTTTTTCTTTACTTGCAATTTAGTAACATTTGATCTGTATTTTTACTCAATTATTTCCCAACATCTCCTCAGAACAAACCTTTGCATTTAAATGATCATGAAAAAGCAGAAAGAGGAAACGGTAGAACTTATTTAGAGCAAGAAACAAGCCTTCACAGAATACAAACTTCACAAACGCTAAAAAAAAAACCAGCAGGGAAAAACGGAAACGGATCTACAGTAATTGAGTCACCCAGAACAACAGAGCTGCCACCAGAGTGGAAGAGAAACCCTGCAGAAGATCAAGATGGAACGGACAGAAAGACGAAAGCCGAGGAACAGACAGAATGCTAAGGTCAACCTTGGCTGCGGAAGTTGTGATGCTGGATGGTTTGGGTGGGACAGAAGGTCTGTTCACGTTCTTCTCCTCTGAACCAGGGGTCCGCTGAGAGGAAGAGCTGCTGGATCTCTTGATGGCAGAAGAACTCTGTGATTGTTCAGCAGTGGGTGAGATGTTCTCCGCATGAGATTCAACGCTGAACTCCATCAGGCTGAGCTCCAGCTCACGAATGGTTTCCTCCAGACTGTCCAGCCGCCGATATGTGCTGACACAGACGTCTTCCTTTTCCTTTCCAACTCCTTGAGTGCGTATCAAATCAACTTGATGCGTCTTAATGTTGGCGGACAATGGTGTGTCGGACTTCCCTGTGGGTCTCCTCTGATCTCTCACAGGCTGGTCTGAAGGATCTGCAGTCTCCTCCACTGGCTGTTTAATTGGTGTCTCTATTGTTAAAGAAGAACTGGGTGGAGAGACCTTCCGAGTGGGACTTTGGAGCTTCCACACTGCTGCATCCAAGACTTGCACCCTAGAGGCGTTCTGGCTGGATTTCAAGTCTTGTTTACATAGTGACAGACAGGGAGTCCTTACAATATGGCTGAAGTAACTGACTCTGACTTCTCCGCCTGTGTCTGTGTTTTTTATCATCTGGGCACTGTCGGAGTTTTGATGCACTGCGGTAGACATGTTCTCCGCAGTGTCCTCAGAAGGAGATGTGGAGAGTGAGCTGCATTCAGTCAAGACTATCTGGGGGATCGATCCACACTGCGTCTGGAATTTAAAGTTATTTGCAAAGTTAATATCCAGGTTTCATGAACGTCTGAGTCTAGCCTTGTCACACATGGGGATGGCCACTGAACGTAACGGCAGTTTATTTTGACTGAGGATGCAAACCACATGATGTCAACTGTTGCTGATGTTGTAAAACAAATACAGTATACACCAAACACACGTATCCTTGTTTACCCATAAGGCAATTCTTAGACTTATTCACCTGCACTGATGAAGTGAAATTCTAGATAAAACATCACCAAATCCTATAAATACAAATATAACTTGATTCTTTGTTATTGTATTTATTTGAATATTTGTAAATATTGAAATGATTTTACTTTAATTGTATAATTAATTTTAAATCACCATTTAGATTTACGGTTAGAGGGTCACATGACTCAACACACAAATACAAACATTATCAAAGATGATTAGTTGCAACAAATATTTGTACAATGCATTGTTACATTTAGTTCTGCACTGTCCCCGCAAAGAGTCGACCTGTAATTTGAGGTTAAGTGCATGAGAAACGTTTCCATAACTGACAATAACTGGTGAGCAAGGATCACATGCAGTGGAAGCATGGCGGAGAAAATTCTAAGCAATTCTGAATACTGAAAATACTTTTTATAGAATTTCAAGATGCCCACAACTTAAGCCTAAACACACTCACACAAAGCAGACATGCACTGGCAGATACTGGGGAGTATTTCTATTCATTGTGCTTGTAAACGTAAGTTCGGACTGAAGTATTGGTGAAATTGGGAAGTGCGCAGTTTCTTTCTCTACATGTCTAAAGTGTATCAGACACACATTGGGAATCTCTGGGAATATCTTGCAAGTGCATGTGTAGTTTGTGGATCTGTCCACACAAGGCAGCAGCAAAGGATATTACCTGTCCAGTAGTGGGCACATGGGGCAAGAGCTGCAAACTAGAAGGAGGAGGACATTTCCTGGGAGAAGGACGAGGGGGAGTCAAGCATCGCTCAAAGAGCTGAGCGGTCAGGGAGGTTAAAGGGAATAAATGGAAAGACATGGAACACACAATTTCAGTTTTAGTTCCATTCCAGGTCTCTTATGAGAAACAAAACAGCAGCAAATAGAAGGCAAACATTATTACTTACAAACTACACTACACAAATAAAAGACCATTCATCCATTCAATAAACAAAATACAAAATTGAAGCCATACACATTATTACGTATCCATCCATCCATCCATCCATCCATCCATTTTTAAAAGAGCCCCCAAACTCTAATGCATATCATCCTTGTGCAAAAACAAGACTATCCATCCATCCAACCAGCCACTCATTCATCTATCTATACAACCATCCATCCATCCCTCCAACCAACACCTTTTCATCCATCTATCCATCCATCCATCCATCCATCCATCCAACTAACTACCCATTCATCCATCCCTCCAACCACCCATCCATACGCCCCCCTATAACAACCACCCACCTACTCACCCATCCATCCATCCATTTCTTATGCATTTACCAAAATCGGTATGAAAGGAACATTACAACATGGCACCACTATTAACACAAAAAAAATATGATGCAAAAAACCAATGGATAAATTCCGGTGAGCTATAAAACACCTACTCTAGCAAGTGAAAATGAAAGCACTACAAGCGGACCCCCAGTTCCAAGACAAAGCTCATCAGGATTGCCAGAGATTTCAACATGGTGTCATCACACCCATCTCCACAGGTCTCCACAGTGTAACCAACAACAGTGTGTAGAGGAACGGATGACAGGAGACATCTGCTTGCTCACCCTGCCGTCCGATCAACCAAGAAAAGAAAGTCTGTCTGTTTGTTAATGAAGCGGTTTGAATAGAAACCAGTGTTTCTGCCCTGAAGCAGGTCAAGCGGCCCGAAAATCAAAACCTGCACAGTTCAAGTGTCACGAAAGACCTTGATAGTATAACATGATGCAGTTTAAACAATTAACTGTCACGCTGAGAGCTTGCCACTTCTCAGTCTACACCGGAGTCCCTTTATACTTTTAACACTTGGACACTTTATAACTTATTTTTATGGTCACTTTATCTTGCTGGACACTTTCACAGCCTTTCTCTTTTATTATACATCTTATTGCATTGTACTTGTACAAGTACTTCTATTTCTACAAGTATTTCGATCATTTTATTTTATGTTTTGGTCTTTTTTTGTATTGTATTGTATTTACAAAAAAGAAAAAATTCACAAAATCTTTCTTTCATGAATTTCTCTATCTATCTATCTATCTATCTATCTATCTATCTATCTATCTATCTATCTATCTATCTATCTATCTATCTATCTATCTATCTATCTATCTATCTATCTATCTATCCGTCCGTCCGTCCGTCCGTCCGTCCGTCCGTCCGTCCGTCCGTCTATCTATCTATCTATTATCCACTCATCCATCCATCCATCATTACTCCATCCGTTGGTCCAGTGATCTGTATATCACTGAAATCATCCAACTCTTACTCTGTTGGTTTTCTATCTCAATAACTATCTGTCTGCCCGTTTTCAATCTATTTATTTACCTGTCCGTTTACCCATCTATCACTCTACCCATCCACCTCTCTCTCTTGTAATCTGTCATTTAAGCTTAAGTAATGAGTCATGGAGCTGTAGATCTTCTTCCTGTTAATGGGTGTTTAATGAAAGGGTAAATCAACCACCCGGTGGAATTGAGTGTGGAAAGTCAACGTTTCTGCACCTGGCACATCTGGCGCCCGTGGCATATGGGCATTAATCACAAACATTAACACTTCTGCTGTTATTGCACAGGTGGTCTTTTGTCACTCCTCAGGTAATAGAAGCCCTCACCTCTAGTTCGGCAACCAGCTTCTCTTCATCCGCTTCCTCTTTCTGGCCTCCAGCGATGGTCGGAGGAGTGGAGGCCGGTCGGGGGGCTTCAGATATACTCCTACGCAACTTCACGTGTGGTTTCTGAGGTTCACTTTCTTCTGATTCTGACTTCTGCTTACACATTTAGACACAGTACATTATGCAATTTGCATACACACACACGGAAAATGCACAACAAAATGGACCGTTTATGAAAACTAAATTACCGGATAGACCATCTAAAGACCATCTAAACCTTCCGAGGCATCATTCAAATTCACCTGTGATCCACCAGTGATTTATCACTCCAGTAAATGCTGAGATGATAAAGAAAATGTCAAGCATGACTAACACACCCACAAACAGAGACGGGTTTTATGAGCTGACCCTGCGCGCAAATAAAAGTGATGTACTGTGGCCCCGAATCCACTTTCCATGCAGAACCGGCTTGAATGTAATGTTTAGATCTTCCTCCTCAAGTAAACATGTATACACACCAACGGCACTACAATTTATATCTGCACATCTCACCTTTATATTCCTTCCGGGGATGATAGTCTCTCCACTGCGTGTGGTAAGTCCAGGGGAGGATGGGAAGCTACGACGTGGAGGTGGAGGTGGTGGGGATTTTGAGGGCTTCTCAGTTCGGTACCTTGCCACCGTCAGTTCATCCGAACCTCGCCGGGATCCACCATCTTTACTGGAGAGTTTATGCTGAAGTTTATTAGCTCTGTGTTCTGGTGTGGCGTTGCTTGATGGGATCGGGCTCTGATTTTGGTTTTGATTCTGGTTCTGTGTGGGCTTAATTTGCTTGGCGGCAAAATCCAAATCTGGAATGGCTTTCATGAGCTCAGCCTGAGTCTCCTCCAACAGTCGATTAATGTCCTGAGCACTGTACTGTGTTAGACTGGCCCTTTTCTCTTCCCAGTCCCGCTCTGCTGCCTATTAGAGACAAAAAAAAATGTATATATATAAATCTATGTTTATATTTAAAAACATTGATCGTTACTGTTCACTATATTTCTCACCAGTCTCACTTCCACAGCCGAGGCTTTTTCAGACACTCCCTTTCCTCCAAGCTCATCTAGGACCCGCCCCTTTAAAGAGCCAATCCCATGCAAGTCTTTCTCCCGCTGACCGGAGGAAGGGTTAGAGTGGGAGTGGCTAAGACTGGAGTGAGGGCTCCAATTTGCCAGACTGCTTCCATTGAGACTCAATGGTGGACTGGTAGGGATTTCAAAATCTGTGTTCTTTCTGTATTCCTCCCCACCTCCGAGCTTCGGGTTAGAACATTCCTCGTGATTTTTCCAGACTCCCTCGTTCACCTGCCTGTGAGAGACAAAACGCATCATTAAAGCGGCGAGCTTGCAACCCCTGATTTGACAGGAACGACATGAGCAATTTCTCCATGCTTTGTGTACCTCCTCATTACAGTGAGCGTATCTGTGATAGATCTGCAGCGCTTCAGCAGGGCGTCGAGTCTGTGAGGTTCTTCTTTTAAGAATTTCACTGCTTCCACTTCCACTCGTAAAACCACACGCATTTTGCTTTGCAGTCCTGGGAACTGATCTGCGGCAGGGAAAGGCATGAAGGACTTCTGTAACTAAACCAAGCAGAAGTTTGTGTGTGTGAAAAGCCAGTCTCACTCTTCAGCTCGGTGAGTGTCTCTCCCAGTTTCCTCAGAAGGGAATTTTTCTCCTCCAGGTCCTGCACCGTCACGTGTCGATGACTGACAGGCGTCTCTTTCTGGATTTCGTCCACCGACTTTTCCAAATCACTGAAGACACAAATGTTCTCTATTAGACAGATCCATGAACGTAACTCTATCTATTCAGTGTTACTATGGCGTATAGAGGCTGTGGTGTAAAGAGCTTGAGTAAATGAAGTTTGTTACTTAAGTATTCTTTTGGCTACCTTGCACTTGAGACAATATCACCATCTGCAGAGTGCTGAAGGTACTGGATGCTATTTGTGAGGACATCATATAATTGTGACATTTGAGTTTGACTTTTTGTTCTATTTTATCTATTTTGCTTTGCCATTTTGAAACATTGATGTGTCAAATTTAATTTCTATAATGGGAAATAAAACCTGATAAAAAAGAGTTTCTTTCTTTGCCCATGCAATGATGATTTTTGATCCTAAATTCAGTACAAGTAAAATACTCAAGTTCTTTTAAAATTGGATATTTCACAACTTTTACTCAAGTCTGCTTGGAATTGGTGACATGTATCTTGTAATGGACTCTTTACACCTTTACATCTTTGTCAAATGGAACGCTAGTCGTGTTTGGTTAAAATAAGACCTGTAGACGTTGAAAGGTTGGGAAGTACTGAATAAAATCAGCTCACCACACTGCTGAATCACTGCTAGAATAAGTGTCATAGCAGCAGGGTGTATTAGCACTAACTGACGGAGACACAGTCACAGTGTTTACACACAAAATCCAATTTAACCTAGTCAAATAAATCAGCCTCCACACACTGATTTGTTACAACAGCGTGCTGTTAATAATTGAATCCCATCAGCTGGCGGTTAGCTATACTTAATAACCCCTATCAATTAAAAGCAACATGAAGGATCTGGCAGTGCGCTGAGGAGGTGGATTCCGCTTTTAATTGAAGCAAAAATCAATGCAACAATGTCCTTGATATCCGAGAGTTGTGGGTCTGCCAGTGCCAACCAGGAGCTAAAAATATATGCTCCAATCATGCACTGATTTCTTTATGATTTTCAACATACATAATCACAAAACTTTATTAGCATGGGTATAAATCTTAAATGTGTAGCCAGGCAGATTTAAAGTGCATATCCAAATCTGAAACTGGATTATTATGTTATGTATATTAGAGTTGTAAATGATCAGGGATTAAAGTGTGATAATCTGTAGAGAGGAGGCGTACTGTAGTTGCTGTATAATCAGCTCCTCTTCGTTAAGGTATTTGAGTCTCTCTTCCTCCACTAGTAGGCGCTGTCTCTGGAGAGGATCCTCCTGCTTCCGCAGAGCGTCAGATAAACGCAGACTCAGCTCCGTCTCGGTTCTCTTCAGCAGGCTGCGTATGGAGTCCAGGTTCTGCAGCTGGACAGACAAACATATTAGTGGTACACGACCTTTCATAATATGGCGGCCAAACAGGACTTTGCTGTGCATTTCGGGCCAGGGTGTTTTTGAAAATTAAACACGAACATTAATATCCAGGTTTCACACAAATTTGTTCAAATCAATTTTGGAGATTTTTTCTAAATGTCTATACTAAACAGGCATCTAAATATACAAATAAAACACTGGATCACATGTTCCACATTCAAAGGCCGGATTTGGCCCACGGGCCGGATATTGGACATCACTGTGTTAGAAGAACAAGCAGTATTAATATAATGTATAAATGTTGCTGAGTCATGTTTCCATAGCGACACATCCTGACTGATGGGAATATTCTGTTCCAGGTTGTTTTGCTTCAGTGTGATTGGCCAATTCTATTCCAGTCGTTCAAACAGAAGGTCAAATGCAACAGAGTATCAAGGAAAGTCATCAATGTCAGACCACTCACATGTGAGAGCACATGTACTGACCTTTCTCTGACCACAAGCAGCTTTCTGGATGAATGTGAAGGTAAAATATCATAGAAACGTCCTTGTTATAAATAGGCCTTTGTGTGACCAAATCCTCATAAGTCTTAATGCGTCCCGCGTCCTTGCAGTATTGCAGATGAACTGGACAGTTGGTCTACGGGTGATGTTCAAGTCCATGGGTCTTTATAAATACACTTCTGCCTCTTTATTTGGGGTTGTGTGTCTTTGGGTCAAACGCTAGCATCAGTTTGTGATCTTTTGCCGACACTGCTCATCTGATAGGCTTTTTTACCAGCTGAGAGCTTGTTAGAAGAAGAACGTGAGATAATGTGTTACTCTACCGTAAGTGTGCGATAAATCCAGTTGATTCGAATGTTGTTATGTAGTAGTTTCTCCTTGAGCTGAATTATTTATAAAGCTCATGCATTATTCAATATATCCATGTCTCCTAGGTAACGCGATGAGGGCATGGGCCACGTCTCCAGCCTTGGCACTAATGCAGGTAATGGTCCAACTCAGCATTCCTCTGTTGTCATGACATCAGCGAAATGGCTCTCGACACTAAAATAATTGACACTTATCTCGCTATTATGATTGCATTCTAATGCAGTTCCGTTTGCTTGTCTTTCAAAACCACTAGAGATTGAAAGACAAATAAAATATACTTAAAAATATAGATGCAGGCATAAATGGTGGGATTCGATCTTATTATGTGACTTTTTAAGCCAGGCACCAAGGTGTTGTGGGTTCGAATCCCAGACTGTGTGTCATTAGGTAAGACACTGCTCCCCGTCTTAGGGCTGCCCACTGCTCCTGGTCTGTGTGTGTTTACCTCACTGTGTGCGTGTAACTAACATCTTTGATACAAACCCTAGTGGCCATATTGACAAACTCACCTCACACTTATAGGCCAAATCTGTGCATAGACAAAGAGTTTATATATATTTTTAAGAGTTTTAAATCCAGACTCAAACCCCTATAAGGTTGACTAATTTAATAATAAAATGTGTGACACTGGATTATTTAAAAAATATTATCTATTACTGTACCTTTAAGATCATGATGCAGGGATTCCCCCATAAGTCACACACGTAGCAATCATCCATCGTAAATTTCCATTAACCCACGAATGACTGAAAAGCCGACATGATTTGAGACCCACACCACACACACCCACACACACACACACACACACACACACACACACACGCACAAGTTCTGAAGTTCTGAGCATTTGTAAGGCGCTTTTCACAGTTTTAACTGTCTCACACACACACACACACACACACACACACACACACACACACACACACACACACACACACTACACACACACACACCCACTGTCTATGTTTCCTTGCTGGCTCATATCTTCTCATCACTGAGAAGTACCGAAGAGTTATCACCCGCCCTGCTACACACACACACACACACACACACACACACACGCTGAGACGCAGAAAACCCCAGCAACAGAGAATCCAGCATGAATAACAAAGCTAAACATTATTTCTCCTCCACTTATACTCGCACTGGGGATTTGGAGTCTCTCCTCAGCAGGTTTTTACACTGGCCTGACACCCATCCTTCTTTGAAGCATTTACACGCTTTTAACACTCATCCGACATATCCCCAATAGTTTCTGTGGATGACAGGCGCACAATTGAACAAGATCCACCAGCGTTATCACTCCGCCACCTGTCTGATGCTTCCAGCCTTCCTTTAGCTCCACACCTCCTCCTCTTCTCTCCATCATCACACGTTGAGTAACACAAACAGCCCTTTATTCAAACTGCTCAACGTGGCGCTCTCACTCGCACTGTGGCAATCTGACATCTGTCTGTAATAGGAATTTTAACAGTTTACAGAAACATCCATATGCAGTAGACTATCACAGCATCCACCACATTCAGAAATTCCATTTTTGAAATTCCATTCCACTGCTGTCTCGGGATAGCCAGTCCAAATCTGAAAAGCGATGTTTTCATGACAGATATCTTTCTGATTTATGCATGAGATGTTTGCAGAGGTTGTTTCGGCTTTTATCCCAGTTCCCTATGTAACTTGTGAAAAATCCCTTGCTATCATAGCAAGGTTTCACCATAAACTCTATGAACATAACTTGTGCTCCAACACAGATTGGCATAGTTTAACACTTCCCATCGCACATGTCTCTGGACATGGTGCACAAACCAGACATAAATACCTGGCGAGGTTGCATGTGCCAAACGCGGTTTAGAAATAAATTAGACCGTGTTATTGAGGACACGAGGACGGCAGATTGGTTCTGCTGTTTCTGCCGTCTGTGTCACCTTCATCTTCACCTCTCTAAATCTTTACCTTGTCAACAAGAACGAGTCTTGTGAGGTTAGTAGGTTAAACATGAATTTATGATGCCACTGTTAAATTCTTGCACCTGATTGGGTGAGATTTCAAGTTGCTGTTACACAAAAAGTAGTTGTGTGCAAAAAACCTACTTTTTTGTATTGAGTTGTGTCTTTTATGCTTTGAGTTGTCTTACTATTGTGTCAATTAATAATAATGATCAGTTTTGTCATTTCCTCTGTGTTTTATTATTCCATCAGTTCAGTGGCTTATTGGTTCATTATTCACACCCGTTTTTGATTGCTGTCTTGATCATGTGTCAGTCAATTTAAAGCTCTTGTTTCCTGTGTTGGATTGTTACAAGAATTTTTTTAAACCTTGTCTTGCAGTGTTAAATTTAAACAACTTGTTAAATTAATCTGTGCTGAGAGCCATTTCATACAGTGAAAGTTTCATTAGCCGAGCCTCATTTTACATGTAATCCAATATTTCGCAACTCGGGTCAACATTTTCGCGGCGATGCTTTTGGTTACTCTTTAATTTCGTTATTTAGGACATTCGTAAGTCGAGGTACCCTTTTTTTTTTATTTATTTTAGTTGCCATAACTGCTTTTCTTTAGACTTTGACCACCGTGTCTATTTATTTTGCCATCGTTAGCCTGTTTGGCCATTCTTGGTTGCTCCTAGTGGCTTGTTTTGTTGTTGTTGTGATTTTTACTGTTTATTAAAATGAAATTCAGCTCTTGAGCAAATTTCTTAATTTACCTAAAGATTCTGACATCTCATTACTAGTTACAAACCAACTACCACATTCAGATTTGAACAGTGAATAACAATAAGGGCTTTTAAAGATGTTTACACAATACTTACACAACACCGTCAACAATGCGTGGACAGTTATTTTGTGCGACAAGCTGGGATATAATTTAAACAGAATGTGACAATCTCATTACGCATACAACATACAGCACTGTAAAAACCACCGCAACATGGTTAAGACACACGCCATCAGCCGGCAAATTGCCTTGACATGCCAGGCTGTTGACAGTCGCCCCTGGTGAGGACAAGGATCCAGAATAACATTGAAGAGATGTGATTTGTTGCTTGGCACTTTATAGCGTCATGCCTGGTTAGTGCACAAGGAAACCTGTCGTGTTCGTCAGGAAATGTGAGTTTGTGCAGATGAGAAACGCGTACCTGCATTTTCCGCAGTTGAGTGAGTTGCTTGCGCAGATCGGTGGCATTTTGTTGCAGGTCGTGTAGATGAAGCTGCATCTGGAGTCGGGACACGGTGGAATTCTGAGAGCCTCCGGACGAAGGTGGTGGCATCAGTGCCAGCGGAGCCGATGGAGTCAGAGCTAGTGACCACAACACACAACAGCATCAGCACCAAACTCAAATGGACCAACTGAGAGCATCACAGAAGCTCAATTCAATACCACAATCACCAGTATTCATCTTTCCAGATACCGGGCACTGACATTCCAGCAGAGTTTGGCATGTGTGCATGGATTATGGCAGGATCTTTGTTTGTACCTTCTACAAACATGCCATTTATGTTCAAACATGCCAAGCAGAAGATCATGAAAACTTTAAAACTCTGCAGGAAGTCACAGCTCAGGAAACATGACCAACTCCTCGGCTCTACACCCATGTTTCTTCTGTTTGACAACAGAAATACACATACACAGATGGCATCATTGTGGACAATTCAACACATGCTGTTAGTGTTAAAAACGAAACACAGGAACAACTTTTCGGTCAGACATTTGTAACAAAAGTGTTCAGGAGAAGCAAAAAGCAACACATTTCCTTCACACATTGTGGTGTGTGAATGTGTCCACTTTAGAAGTGAAAACAGACAGGGAGAAAAGTCTTGTGGCCACAGAGGAGAGGAACCTTAGAACACTACAGTGGGAACAGGCATTTATCCAGAAGGTTCTCAAGACGGTATCGCACAGCAAACACAATACATCACATTCAACACACTGGAATAAACAGCTCGCTTCACATCAGATATTAAAAGAACACAGGGCTACCTTTCTTCTTCAGTCGGCCAGCTGTAACATACAGTACAGGCTTTCAGCTATTCGCCAAATAAATATTGGAAGTTGGATTGAGCTGGTGTAAAGACTTCATGCGTAAAATCAGATGATCATATTATCTGAAGGTCTTAAAAAAATTGTGTCCATTTAGGTTCAGCTTTCTGTGTGGAGAACCTTTAAAGCCTAATCTAGCACATCAATAACATGCTGACCAATCAAAAAGGCCATTTTCTTACCGGAGATGAAGAAAAAAAAAAAAGATCTATGGAGCACCAAGCGGAAAATATCTACCTTAACATTCCAAGTTAAAATGAAACATTTTGGTTAAGTTGTATGTTCAAGTGATGGATTAAACGGGGATTATTAATTGGTTAAAACTTTTGATTCAGTGTCACTGTTAGATATTAGTTTCAGAAAAGAAATTAAGTTTGTCCGCAAGCATACAGAATAAACATCGACTCACTTCCTGTGGCGGAGCCATCACTAGCCGATTCGGTCTTCTCACTGGAAGAGAAAGGGAAGGGCCGTGAAAAGTCCGACCCCTGGTCCGGTGGGCAGCCCGCCATCATGCAGAGACGCAGCAGGCCGCATCTGAGGATTATACAGCCGTGATACTACCACTGTTCTACAGCAGCTAACACTGTACTGAAGCAAGATACACTTGCATGTAACTACAGTAAGTATAAGTAACAATTTTCTCTTGTCAATAACTACACTATGAACTGCAGTAAACTACACACCCACTGTACTATCCTGTATTGTGCTAATTTTTGGTCTATGCTCTTTAATGCAAACCAATATATACTATATTGTTCAGGATGACCATAAATGAAGTAGAGTTACTACTTTACTATATGTTATTTGTTAAAAATATGCACTGATTTATGTTAATTTTAAAGAATCATGCAGAAAACTACTGTGAACTGGTTTCTCTGTGCTGCCTTAACTCTATATTATGGGATGTTGGTGTTTTCATGGGTATATTGTACATGATGGGGGTGTAAGACCTTCAATATGCCGTATATTGAAATACCAACCGGAAGCAGTGGTAGAAAGACGTTCATAGCATCACAGAACAAATGAAAACAACACACACATTAGGTTTCACTATGCACAGTTAAAAAGCATGATTTCTTTGCAGGCAGAAGAATAACATCAAGCAATAATGGTGAACCATATCAAATGAAATGGTAACTGTATCACAGTTCCATGATAACAACTGCTAGAATGTTACAACTAAATGAGCACAATAAAAATATGACATGTGATTGACTAGTCTTCATGCACTAACAAGCTGTTTGACAAATGACCATGTCAAATGGCTTTTTGTCAAAAGACTGGAGACTGAGTGTCATTTTATTTGCCAGTGTGTAATCTTCTATTGATGTATTGGCATGATTTGAACAAATTGAAGGCATTTTAGGTGTAAGAGGTAATTCTGTCTTACGTGCTGTCACTATCCGGTGCTCTGGTTAAGACGCTCTGAACCAGTCCAGTCAGACTGGCTATCTGCTTCTCCATTGCCTCCATACGATCCCTACTATCGAAGGATATAGAAAACACATTCAGTAACAAAATCTCTAATCATAGCAAATTGATATGTTCTAGAGACGGAAGCCAAATAATTGAAAAAACTTGGTAATGAATTAACCCAAGAACTTTTTTGAATGGCGTTTCTTTTTGGACTATATGATTCACCAGTTTAGAAGGCAAATTATTAATCAAATTTGCTAGTTTATTATTCACATTTACTTTTTACATGATAATTAGGCGCACAGTCAGTTTGTAAAATGTATTTTATGATTATAAGTGCATGTTATAGTCCAAAAAATTATGATACTCATGAAAAACGCTTTTGAGACTATTTTTATTTCAAAAACACTCTTTTGTGGTGCTCACCGTGAATCTGTCTCACTCCCAGACCCAAACCCTGGTCCCTTACACCCATCTCCTAGTGGTTCAGAGCTGGAGCTTGGTCTAGATTTGGGACTCTCTGCAAACACAGAAGACGAAGCAGAGTCTTTGCGGAAAGTAGCCCGAACAGGCGAGCCTCGGCTCGGGGAGCTGGTGAAGGAATCCCTGTCACGTAACTGCACATCAGGAATCTTCTGAGGGGACGAGGGAGGTAGGCGGAATCCCATTCCCAGTGTGGAACTGGGGCCGTAAGAATCAGAGTACAGAGAAGCACCAGGCTTATACAGAGAGTCCTCCAGGTCCCCTTGCAGAGCCGCAGCCGAGTACGTGCTGAGAGATCGTACGGACCCTCTGCGGTACAGTCCTCCAGACACCGGGAAGCCAAAAGGGTCCGCGATGGTTGCCAGAGACTGGGTGGAAGCAATACTAAGGCGGTTATCATGGACCAAGCTGTAGGGGTCAGCATAGAGGCTCTCGTTCTTCATGAGGACCATGTTTTTACCAGACATTTCCTCATCGGGCTTGACGTCACGCCGCTCCAGGATGGCGGATGAAGAGGGGGTTAGGCCTTGAGGCTGTCCGTGAGAGGGTGATTGGTGGTGAGATGGATGCTGAGGGCCCTGGGGGTGAGGATGACCTGGACCGGCAAAAGAAGGGGGGCGACCACCGCTGTACGAGAGACGGGACCGTGAAGGAGAGCCGGTGGAGGCAGAGGAGGAGGAGGAAGGGAGAGTGTTGAGGCGACGGGTAGGTGACGAGTCCCGGGACGTGTACACCATCTCTCTCTAGAAGCAGAAAACAGACAAACAGGGTTTGAAAATAATTTGTTTCATTCCTACAATATAATCCGAAATATAACGTAAGATAATGCACGTGATAAAAGTTGATCAGAAAAGTATGGAGTCAGAATAAACACTATTTTCCCAGTGATAGTTCCAATTGGATAGATTTTCCAATCCAAAAGGTACTGGAAATAAAAATGTTTTAAAGTAAAAACATTCAAACTCCCTATTTTTCATTCAGTTTACAATACGTTTCTGAAGTCATGGTTATTGAATTTGCTTACAGAAAATTTCAGAGATACAGTTTCGTTCAGTGTTTTCACAAATCTAAAGTCTTTCCAGATCTTTAATCTTTACAGTCATTTAGCAGACACTTTCAAACAAAACAACTTTTTTACTTTATTTTCATTTAACAAATCATTAACTTCTTGCTTTCCCTGCATCGAACCCATGATCTCGTGTTTAAAGTAATCTGATTGGAGAATTTGGTGTGCTGCTCCTTTACCATCATACAAAGCTTGAACTTTGACTTAGAATTTTGGTGGGGCAAAAGTCTGATTCCATACATAGAAAAGAGCAACTTAAACAATATTTCTTTAAGATCCACAACCTCTAATCTCTAAAAGTTGTACGTAGATGCAGGAAGTCTTATAAAAGTGCAGCCAAAGCAAGAGCAATCCTCTGAGTTTCAGCGAGAAGCCCCAATCGGACCACAAGACCCATTGTTCCCATTCTGTTTGCCATACTTCTTTTCAGCGTTCTGTAATTCAACTCCAAGGGGCTCTATTCATGCTATTCAGCCCTTTCACTCAGCTCAGCTAATGCTACTGGCATAACATTGGATTACATGACTCCGTATTCAGATTTCACTACCACTTTCGAGCATAAACTTTCCTCAGATGCGACAAGAGGAAGCACAGTGAGTCACTAACATATCACCAGCAACTTATAATCTTTTACAGTTTAATATCGATTTGTCACGACTTCATTCCACTACTTTTTTTTATCTTGTCTTATCAATTTTATCAATTTGTCTTAGTTTTCTCTGAGAGAACTCCAAACTCCGAGAGCAATCAAACTCGCTCTGACGTCTTAGTTTAAATTTTCAGACAAAAGCAAATAATATTAAAATTTCCAAGGAACACTGACACAATTTGTTAAATTTTCGTTTTCCTCTTAGTCCTACTATGTAAAAATTATATGTAAAAAACAATGCAGGATTTGATGTTTGATAAAAAAAAAATAATAATAATAATAATAATGTTAAATGTAAAACTGCAAATATGAAGTACTTTTTACAAACAGAAGGGTTTTATTCAATGTACGTTGCTTAGTTTAACAAGCAGGCACTTCAAACATTTTTAGTATATCGTATAAGAATCATGTTACTAGTTATCAGTCCTGATAAACAATACAGCAACGGTGAAAACACATTCGTGTACGTAGACGCATTCACAAAACCCACAGAAACAGAAAAAGAATCCTCCGCAGATGTGAATAGACTCATGCTTCACATTGATAGTCTCATTGAAGACCTTGAACCAGCAAGAGTGGCAAAACATGATTGCATTTCAAAGCAGCACCACATCAAACTCTGGTGGCAGCACAGGCCTACAAAGAGAAAAGAACTTGCGAGTGAAATGTGGAAAAATCCTGCCTAATTCAAAGAGCTCCAAGTCAACGAATCCCCCTGATCTGAAAGGCGCAGCTAAAAAGATTAAACAATGTATACTTCCTTTTCAAAGACTAACGTTTTCAAAGAGACCTCTGATACATTGAAAAGTATAGTCTTTTTTGCTGTTGCCACAGGCCGTTTTGTGTTTTTGGAACAGAAAATACTGTGAAATATGTTTTTCTTTTCATTGAACTCATATATAAGCTCATGCTGGTACAATGCTAAATGTTTCTCTGCAAATAGCAGTGAATGACACACAGACCCCTGCTGCTCAATCAGTGAATCAAGTTTGGATTGGAATACCAACTGTTGAATTATAGTGCATTGTATTTTTCAGATCAAGGACATTTTCCCCAAATTACATACCACACGGTCTATTTTTACATACTGTCTGTTGTTGTCAAGTAACTAATAAAAAATATTTAGTTACTTTACTCAAGTAGAATTTTGGCTTACTTACTGGAGTAACTTGTTCCTACCTACATTTTACTGCTACTCTGAACTGATTTTTTTATATGAACGAATTTGTATGCAAATATCTGTACTTTCTACTCCTTACATTTTAAGAATAGCTGTGTTACTCCTATTTATTTTCGGCTAGTTTTATTTCTGTGTTGTCATTGATCTGTCATAAAAAAAAAGACCATCGGATAAATTGGGCCATTCGGTTATGGTATATGTATACGTAAAAACACGTACTATTCCCACACCCTATTGGTGAATTCCTTTTCCATGTTAATGCTTAGTAGTGTGTACATAGTATGGCTCTTTAATGTGTTTGCGCTGTAATAAAACGCATTCATTTAGTGTAATTATAATGTATGGTATTATACACAGCAACATTTTAATAAACATAACAATATCGTATACCATTAAACATTTTAATGGTATTATTTCCTTCCATTACTTTTACTTTTGTACTTAAAGTAGTAGTTATCACTGCTGTTAGGATCTTTTAAACTAGAAGAAAATCACAATGTAGTATTGTGTTCATTGTTTAAGTACGCAAACTTAACCTGTGAGAATCGTCTGTATTTAACCAAAATGTGCCAGGATAACCAGGATATGACTGGGCACTTACAAATGGCTCAACGAGTCTCAAAAATGCGTAAACGTCTTGAAGTGAAACAAAACATCTAGAATAGGCTCTTGAAAGCGCCATCAAAATGTTTTGGAAGAAGCGTGAAGATATCAAAGAGCAATCTGAAATTAAGTAGCTTGAATCGATTCAAAGCAAGAAATGTTGAAACCTGGGTGATTCAATCCCACCATTGTGTGTAATATATCCAGATGGAAATGTCTCTAAATGTGTGTAATGCAAATATAATGAAGAGTTGCTCACCCGGAGGTCTCCATTGGGCAGGTGTCCAGCAGGATAGGATGCATAGATGGGCTCTTTACGATAGATTTTGATGATACTACGGTCTTGTATGTCCCTCACGTCCTCTAGCTCGTAGAAAACGTTCCTCGCTTCGTCTTTGATTAAGATTGCCGTGTTGGGAGACTTCAGCATTCCGGCCGTGAGCTTCTGAGGGAACATGTGTACGATGAGAGCATGCA